>WUQG02371455.1:0-18096 GCA_011317285.2 Androctonus mauritanicus | reverse complement strand
CGGGTCAGTCCGAATTGGACAACGATTGTCTAATAGAGCGTCCACTTCGCAACCGTTTTTCACGCCGATGACCTATAGTGGTGAGCAAACCGGTGGTTGTTATTTGTTGCTAGAGGCCAATCAATACAAGCATCTGTCCGTTTCCACCTCTGAGTGGAAATCGGTCTGACCCACTCAGTCGGCTACAAGTGTTGTTAGATAGACATTACACTGTCTAGACATTGGACTTTGCCTGTGAGGATCTGGTGGAACGCACTTCCAACCATTGGACGACTGACGTCTAACTGATTCTAGACATTTATTTGTTTTCAGTGCAATTATTCGGAAATAAATGATGGAAATTGCAGCATTCGCAGTATATGAAATTTATCAACGTTTAATGAAAAGGAACCCTCCTCGTCTTTTTTTTTTTTTTTATATTGTTGATGAAATAAATTCATTGCACAATTTACTTCTCTACTTCAAAGGATAATTCGAGAGGACTGTCAGACTCCTTCATATATACACTCTATCTACCACGAGAATGCATCGACTAAAAAAGTATTAAATATTCTAATATAGTAACATTAATAACTTTTTAACATTTTTTTCCCCCCTCAGTCTCCTCTAAGACACGAGGGGGAAAAAATTACGAATTATCAAATCCATTAAACTCGTGCTCATTGAATAATTTATTAAATGTTATTTTATAAACATTAAGCTTCCTTCCGAAATGCGCTTATCCGAAAGCATCTTTTTAAAGGCAGATTCCCATTTGTCAAACGACCTGGAATGAAATGTTTGTGGTAAACTAGTGGTTATAGAACCATTATATTTGGGCGATGACGATAGAAAAGCATTGCAGATCTTACATAATACATGTCCGATCCATTAGGACAACCTTCGGGGTCATTTTAGCACTAATTATTGTGATTAGTAGATCCATTGAAGTTTTTTTGTTGCTAACTTACTTCGAACTTGGATGTTTAAATGTATTGTTAAGTTTTCGAAGAACAGAATATCCATTGGTCGATGATATGGTAATATCTGATAAAATTAACAGCTCGACTTTTAAAACATATAAGGCTGTTCCAAAGTTTGCAAATTTTAAAGGAGAAACGTATAATTTCGTCACGATAGCAACTAACTGGTTTGTTCAGTTTAGCAAGAAGAAGAAGAAGAAGAAAAAAAGAAATTTCGAAAATGCTAGTAGTTACATTAGCAAACCAACCAGTCTAAAAAGATCAATGGAAAGTGTCTGCGTTCTTTGTTTGTTTGTGTTTGACAAGAGGAGGGCCACAAGCTGGTCACTGCCGCCCAGACAGATAACATGAGATCTTTACAGCAGCATGAATGCAAACAATAAAAAGTCAAGCGTCGAAAATATCGAATTTTTCATAAGTAATTAAATGCCAACATAAAATAACTGATTAATTATTATTATTATTATTATTAATTAATTATTTTACGTTCGCGTTTAAGCAAACAGAAGAAATTTAAAAAAAGAAAAAACTTTGTCATTACCTGTATTATATTTATTAATTAATCGAAAGAGTCTCAAATTTTTTCAATAAATAAATAAATTTAAATTAATTAAAATATTTATATTAAAATTACATTTTTCTTTAGAAGTTTCAAATTTATTATCAATGAGTTTTTTTTAATCATAAACTAAATAAAAAATTCTTTTTTCATATCAATAAAAAAATTGATATTAAAAAAATGAAGACCACAGATAAATGTATGAATTTTTATTTACTATAAAGATAAATGAGTATAGTCTATATAACAGATCTAATTACTTATGCAAATTGCATTTTTTTTTAATATTTTAATTTAAAAATTAATTTATTCCTTCATTAGAGACGAAAATAAAAAAAAATTGCAATAGTTATCCTTATTGTTTTTTTTTTTTTTTTTGAATTTATTCATATATATAGGTCTTTCGAAATAGCATTTTATCTGGAAAGCCGAACAAATACCAAAAATCAGATAATATTAAACTTAAAAAGATTCTGGTGAGATAAGCAAATTGTGGTTTTATTCATATTTAACCTATTTATAGCAATTCCTTTGCAGAAATCTCACTACTGACTGCATTCAATCGATTGGGGTTGGTGTCTTTGGAACAGTCCTATCTCTTCGCTAGGTAATTGATTACGTAGACATGGCTAATTAGTTTATGTGCTAGGCTCTGCTACAAGTAGCTGGGACTTCACTTAGCCCTCAGGACACAGAGCTTGCTTCTTCCATTCTTACTTCCATTCTGATGTCTGCAGATCACTGGCATTTGTCCGCCTGCTTGTCTGGGTATCGTTCTTTGTCGATGTTCATTCATTCGTGATTGGTAAACTTTCTTCCTTACAAAAATCCCAGACTGATGATCATGATGATGATTCACTAAATTTATTTTTAGTATAGATTAATAGTTTTTCCATTCATTACATTAATTCTATTGAAAACGGTTTCGATCATTCTATTCAAATAAAAAAAATTTGCAATTCGACTTCCTTATTACATGAAGTATATGCAAATTATCAAGCGTTGATATTTAGCATATGCACACGAAATTTGCGTATATTAAATTGTTTCAATAGGACTTCTTGTCTGTAGGAGCGATAATTCAGCTGCATTCTTCTGGATGGAACAAAATGACCCCTGACTTCGGCAGGTGACAGGCGCTATAAGTTCTGGCGATCACAAAAGTATTAGTGTTAGCCTAAAGCTTTTGTACCATCAAAGAGACTCGTACAGTGAAGCTGTAGCGCTTACATTCGAATTTACGACGGTATTCAGAGAATATCCATCTAATTATATTCCAGAAAATGCGCACCTCTAGCAAGCAATAAATCACCAACTTTTACTTTGTTACTACTAATGGATAGGAGAATTAATTATATATTAAAATATTTATTAAGATGTAAGTAAATCTGGCTAAGGATTAACTAACATGACAGAAAAATAACTCCATTAAGTCGGCTACATTATTTTTTTTATATTAGAAAAAAACACCTAATTTATTTTAATAGGTATTGTTGTAACAATTAGTTTCATACGCATTCTCATCACGTTCTAAGCGGAACAGTTTATTCGTTAAAGATATTTGACACTCATTAAGGTACATTTAATAATGTCATAAAAGTTCTCATTAAATAGTTTGATTATTTATTAATATTAACAGTCATAATTTTACTCTATTCGCCTAAACGATGCTAAAACACAGAAAATTTTGATTAATTAGTGCATGTTTGTCCATTAAACTACAAGCGAAAATTAATACAATTTATCAAACCTGAAACATGATAAATTTAGAGAATAAAAAAGAAAAAAAAATTCAGATTTATTTATGATAATGATTTTTACATCAAAAACTTTTTTTTTTTTAAGTTTAGATAAACAAATAGTTTAGATTATTAATTACTTTTAAAAATAAATTATGGAAAATTTAAATCGAATAAAATTAATGACGATTAAAAAATATTAATTAATTTTATTATTATTTAAATGTAATTTTTAGAAATATTTATAAAATTTTCACAAAAGTTGAACCGTATTTATTCGTCGAATTAATGGGAAAAGATATACATATAAAATGACCATGTTCTAAATTTAGATGATGAATTATTTGTATCTAAGTATTTAATGGACGTAATCAATTTTAATAATTGATCCTTACTTATTAAAATAATTTAATTTCCGATTATTCAAATGAAATAATTGGTTGGGGATCGATATGTGCCTACGTTATGATAAATTGATAGAAAAAAGAAAAACTGTTTCGGACAATCGTAAGAATAGAATTGAAAAAAAAAGAAAGAAAAAAAGAATGCAATCTATTTTTATTTTCGGATTATAAGTTCTCCTCTCGCATGGCTATCTTTCAGTCGGAGGCACGAAACATTGGTTAACAAGATAGCAAAATCGTGCCCGTTACCTTGAGGAATGGTAGACGATCGGTAACCAGTCAATAATTTCCCAACTGTAAATTACCTTCCATGTCGTGGGTTAGAGGGTGGAGAAAATGTGATCAATTGTTTCCTTGGACGCACGACGTCGACAAAAATCTTTGGGTGGGTCATAGACCCTCTTGACAATCGATTCAGGTTGTTTCTAACGCCAGTGTTGTTTACTAGGCACTAAGTGAATTGGTCGGAATCGTGTGATTTCTCGTCATTTAGTGTCACTCTTAGTGAAAAAGTAAACAAGGAAGAGTTAAAACAGGAATCTTTTCTTAAAGATTAGTCTTTACTGGTGAGTAAATTAATTCTAATCTAAATCGAATCAATTTGTAACAACTCTATCACGTAATACGATTTTCTAAATCCACAATGAGGATTATTTGTAAATTCGGCCTAACCGAAAATTTCTAACAAAGTTTCAATAGATTATTTTTTTTCCAATTTTCTCTCTTTTCCTATAAAAATTAATGGATACCTGTTCACACCTTTTCACTTTCTTACCAGTTAATATCTTTCTGACCAGTTAATATCTTTCTGACCAGGTCGATGGTCTCTGAACAAGCGCTGCTATGGAAACGACCTCGTCAAGGGTCAGAAGCTGTAACAATAGACGGACCAATTAGCCGATAGGACCACTAATAGAATGCAGGTGCACGCGATGTGATCACGTGACTGCACCACCCACCAATGCACCATCGTAAGAAACAATTCTCTAGCGCCTGACTGTCAGATAACCAAAGCAAAACTACGAATTTTCACCAAAATTTTCTATTTTCTGTTTTAACTTTATAGCTTACACCGGTAATAAAACGGACAATCTCAATAAAACTTGGCCCCAATATCTCCAACTTTTATCAAATATTTTTGAAGTTATGTGATTACTGTTTATAAAAGAATAGGTAGTATTTTTCTTTTATAGATAAGTCCAAGTTTATATAATTTTTATCCTATTTTTTCCAGTAACGCTTGTTTATGAGCGCATTAAATAAATTAAAACAAGCTATTAACTAAATTTATCATTCTAGTATAAAACAATATTGCCTCTTTTATAGTTTTTATACGTAGTTTCCAAGAATATTATACACACAGACATGCAAAATAATAAAAACGAAAATACGAATAAAAAAAAAAAAAAATTCATGGTTGATAATGTGCTAATTGAGCATTGTACTCGGTATTGAATAACATATTGTATTAGAAACGAAGCGAAGAGGGAAAAATCAAAATTGGGGGAGGACATAAATTACTTCCCTGGGGAGGTGTGTGAAAGTGCCTGGAGGCCTCTAAGTTTTTTCTTTTTTTTCTTCCCCAAGTTTCCCACCATTCCCGGCGAAGTACCGTTTCGGTCGTTCAGGTAACGGACAAAGTTCACTCCAGCGTGTCCGAGTAGCGGTGAAAAAAAAAAGAAAAAATCCTTAGCACAAAAGGAGATGTTCCCCAAACTTGGGCCTCTGGCATCCCCTCCTCATGTTACGTAACTGGAGTGACCTTGGATCGGACGTTCACCTCCGACCAGCTGAGTCTACGCAACAGGTCGAACGAAAAGAAACATGCACCATTCGTGCAATGTCGTGCAATCTCTGCAACTAAATTTATTCTAACTTAGCCTTATATGTTCAGCAAACCTTATATTATTTACACTGAATGCGCCGATGCATTCAAAAAACCAAATTGCGCCAATTTTAACTTGCATTTTATTTTTATAACCATATATTTTTTTCAATTTGCAATTGATAAAATTCTATTATTAAATGCCAATGAGGTATGTTTCCTAAATTTGATCGTTCGTAACAATAAAATTTCAGTATTTTTTATTTTTATTTTTCTTTTCTCCTGCACAAGTAATTATGCTTCGAAAATTTCAAACAAATCTTAGAAAATATCGTAATAAAAGAAAGTTAACATTAAATAACTGGTCACAGTAACAGAATGGAATTTGTTTACTTTCAAATAAACGAAAATAATCAATAAAAAATCGAAGTAGTCGTTGTAAAGAACCCATCCATCAATTCTCACTCAGATTTCTCAGCTTTGAAGAGTTCTTTTTTTTTTCTTTTTTCTATTTGCTTACCCAACAAAAAAAAAAGAAAAGAAAATAATAGAATAGGTAAACTTAGAATAGAAAATAAATAAAAGTTCGATTCCACAAAAGTGTCGTATATATACACACACAAACCCAATATTTCTTTTTTTTTTTCCTTCTAAGAATATCAAAATGTATAAGGGCACTATACAATTCTTCTTTATGTATCGATGCAAAAAATAATAATAATAATAATAATAATAAATTGGTAGAAATAAAGGTAAAGATATTATTAAATTTAATCTAACAATTCTTAATTCCTTAAGTTGGTATAGGCTACAATAACGATTATCCATCATCAGCAATGGGGGCTCATGACATGATGGCTTTAGCAATGTGATATTATCATGATTGAATTGATATTTGAATCACCAGGTGGGATGACTGATTGTTTGACGAGCGGATACACTGCTTAATCTCATTACCTTAAAACGATTATTAAGTAGAATAACTAATTAAATGCTTCACCTGACACGCTGTATACACTACTTTTACATTTTAATAGCGTTATTTTATCGATTTGATTATAATAAACAAGATTTTAATTGCATTTTAAAAAAAAAAAAAAACTCCCAAGAAAAAGGCATAAAAGTAACATAATATATACTTTATCAATCTTTCCGTTATATTTATAAATATTTGGAGAGTGATATTAATATTAAAATTGACATAAATAGCTTAATGCAAAGAATATCAATCAGTCTATCTCGAAAGTACACTCTCTTTCTATTATAAATATTTACATCCCAAATATAGAAAGAATTATGCAGCTGTCATACAAAAGAACCTTAGTGAACAAAATACTCATACATAAAATGAAGGAATAAAAAAAAAAAAAAATTGGCAAGAATTAAAAGATTTTCGAGATCGTTGCGAAATACTTCCAACATCGAATTACTTCTATAAAAATAATTAATAAATAAATACTATATTTTTGGAATGATTTTAAAGTTAACCGAAAGGAAGCAATGGATAATAATAATTAAAAAGTAAGAAAAAAAATTTTTTTTTTAAAAATTCTAACATACCTATATATGAATAATTAAATTGGAAAGTCAAGTGATAATCCATATAAGTCAGGAATTTGTAACGAAAGGCTTGTATCTAGAGTAGAGTATCGGCAAGGAGAGTCAGACTGGCCAGTCATCTCTCTTGCTCGCTAGCTGGTGTTTAATGGTCACTATAGGGTATTCTCCCATCCGTGCTGCTAAAATCTCAGCCAAAATAGCTGCATGACGCCAATGGTCAGTTGACTGGATGCAGTCGACACATTTCTTGACAATAAATTTTTGTTAAATTGTTTCATTCCTTTATGGTTAAAATATCCGCTTGTCCAATCATTCAAGCAAGTCTTTTTTTATTTTTTTTCCCTCTCTCTCTCTCTGTGTGTGTGTATGTGTTTTTTTTTATAATCGCATACTATATATAAACATCAGCAAAAAGCAACATACGACTTTCTATCTATGCTTAATTTAGCAAACAGTCAGAAAGACAGAAACCATTTGCATATATTGAAATAACTTAATCATATTTAGAACTGTTTCCAAAAATTCTCTTTAAATTTAACTAAGTTTGATAGAAATTATATTAAATATAATCCAGTATTTCTTTTTAATCAGTTAAATCGGAAAAAAATTAATATTATGGAAATAATTATCAATTAGTTAATTAAATATAACTTTATATACAGTAATCGTTAGTAGATTTACAAAATAATGTAAATTATTTTCTTTATAAATTATAATTAATTATTTTTTTCCTAAATAAAATTAAAACTGTTCAAAATTTTAAACACTAATATAGGAAGTTCAACAATTAAAGTTTTCTAGGAGTACACGTTACAACAAATTTCATTGGTCAAAATCGTTTAGGATTTGGAAGTGGAAACATATGAGCGAAAAATAATCCGATTTATCATCACCAGGAAAAAAAAAAAAAAAAAACAAAAGACAAATTCGATCCGACTGTAATTTTTTATTTAAAAACTTATTTTAAAAATATACTCACTTGTTTTTTTAATGATTAAGTTTTCATGCTGTATTATCCGAAATTTCGAACTAAATCACGTAAGAATTGTGATAAGAAATTTTATTCGTCTAATACAGGCTCCACACCAGCATATTATTTGACACGACAGAACTAGTCGGCGACCCTGTTGGTCACGTAAAAACACTAGGCCTAAAATCAATGTGTCAACGGTGGACCACCACAACAGTTTATCATATGGACAGCTATTCGTTGGACCTACATGTTCGCTAGTGTTGATTCGATTGTCGCTACCTGAGCCTTGTTCTAACCTGTTGCGGATTCCACTTTGTGCCATCTTTCGTCATTCCAAACAATCGAATTTGCAAAAATCACTATTTGTTTATCATTATATCTTCCGAGTTTAAACGAATTCCCACAGCTAATATTTGCACCAATGACCGCAAACGTTTCAAGTGGCTAAAAAAACTTTCCTGCCAGTTCGACTTCCGAACATCTTCTGTTGTGCAACTTTACCAAGTCGAACATTTTTTTTTCTTTTTAAATTCCACGCGGTCCTCTGACACATTAAAACGATCAGAGTTTCTTTTTTTAAAAAAAAAAAAAAAAAGATTTCAGCTAAAGAGTTAAGTCAAAAACAGACGTTTACTTACCTTTCCGAAGAATACAAATATATAAATTCGTGCATAAACCATCTTGGGAACACACATGTATAGCTTGCGACACACATATAGGCTACCAAAGCGACCAGATGCGTACAGGCAACTGTCGTCCATCCACATTGCCCAGCCCACGTGTCTGGGGTTCCTGGTGCACAGGGGGCACCGTTTTCTTAAGACCGTCATCCTTAGCGCCGTTGATTTCTTCTCACTTGTTGGATATCGCACTTTTAATTATTAAAACGGCATAAATTTTTTTTTTTGATCGATTAACGCTTTCATTAATTCATAAAGCAACATATTTTCACCATTCTTATTTATTTATTTTTCCTGTTTTCTTTTTTTTTAATTCGTCTTTTTTAATATTATATTATTAATATAATTATTTTCGAACTGTTTTAATACAAGTATACGCGATTAAAATACATAAGCGTGTGTCGAAAAAAAAACAACGTGACTCAAATCTTGCCACGTGTCAAATTTTTTGTATGTATATATGTTTAAAAATGTATTTGCATACAAAATATGCATATTCAAATTTTAAATTTAGTTAAAATTACTCATTCAGATACCTGTTAGATTTATTTTTTTTTAAGAATGCAATTCGTTCTCCGTTCGACAAATATTTATTAATAGTATTTTGTGCAAGTGTATCGGTTTACAATCGAATAAAGGAGCGATTTGAAGTAATCGTGTCGAAAACATATAGCAGAGTCTCATCCGTTTATCTAAACATCCCTGCGCAGAAAGTGAATCCGTTCCGATTCCCGACGTCACTTCCGGTGCTCCAGGATATCTGAGACGAGAGCATCAGACGTGAGTGATGGACGGAGCTGCGGGCAATCGCTGCAAATCGATGCACAGTACAAAGCGGAAATAAGACTGTCATCGGAAGTTGACGTCATCAATTTTGTTCTAGTAGCTGACGAGAATAATGGTTTGGTTTCCTTCCATTATAACGTGAAGTGTTTCAAATTGATTAAATTTAATTCATTTATCTTACCGATCAAATATTTTTGGAACAGTCATCGTTTTCTTAAGGTGATTTTTGCCTTAATAAATGTTTGATTGGTGTAAGCAAATAATTATTAATGAAATTCGCTGGAGCATGATTAGCAATATTTTACACTAAATTACCAATTAATCCATTTAAATAATGAATCCATTTGAACGACTTGAATGGAATACTAAAGTTAATTACATAGAAAAAATTCAACGATATCCTAACGACTGCATAATAATTGTAAAATGTTACATTTAGTCAAGTTTCTATCATATAAATCTGAGCAATTGGACAATTTTTAAATAAAACTAATATTTTATAAATAAATGACGAATCATTTATCTATAAATTTTGTTTTATAGATAATAATTCATATAGACAAATCTATATCTGGATTTATCTAAAGATTTATCATATATATAGATATATATTAATATTTATCTATGTGATAATTTATCGACTATAGATTTATCATATAGATAAATCTATAATTATGAATCATTTATCTATAAAATCTATAGGATAATTTATCAACTTAACTCTTCTATGCATCCATACCATCTATTGCTTACTATCCATAACAGGAGTATTCCAATTATATTTAGACAGATCCATAGTTGTATATGTTTTGTCCTTTGTTCTCGCTGTTTGATTTTAATTTTCAATATGCCCAAATTTGAAAATTAAGATATCGATGTTTCAAATCGATTAATGTTTGGTTGTTTGTCAGACTTAATTATAATTATCATTTGTGATGTATCTGTGTACTGGAATTCAATTTTTTTTTTAATATTTTGCTGAAATGATGTGTTTTCTTGATAATTATAATTAGTTTCATTATCATCAATCATTCATCAGTTATACTGAAATCTGTGATATTTTTCGAAATGATGTAAATAGCAAACAATTTTATGATAAATAAATGTTTAATGACTGTTTTGATGAAAAAAACTTTTATCGAAAAAAATAAGTTTATTCTTTATTTATGCAAACAACAACAAAATATCTTATGTGGTTAGACAGTTTTTTATTTTCTATGCATAGGATATTTTTGGCTATTTTTTGAGCATTTTTCCAATAAATATCCGTAAAACTTTAAACTTTGATAAATTCATAATCCAACAGCTACTGGTGCTACGCATTTTTTTTTAAATGTTACAGATCTGAATTCCTGGATTTAGTTTGAAAATCACTTTAAAGTACTTAATTATATTGTATAATCGATATAAATTTGTTAGTTATTTATAATGCACAATAACCATATTAAAAAATATGAAAAAATTCAATAAATTTAGTATTCAATAAACAACGATCAGTTTATTAAATACGTAAATTTGCGTAAGAAAGAAACTCGTTTTAGAATAATTTAAGAAAGTTTTTATGTTTGAAAATTTATTTTTTATCCCGAAGCCTTAGTGACTTACGGGAGTCATGTCGAGAAAGGATATTGGGACAACTATGACAAAAGAAACGAAGGTTTTATGAAGATTAATTGAACGTCTCACTCCTGCTATCAAAAATACAACGATTAATCCACGTGTTAATCCCAAATAAATATATAAATTCCTTTTTTCAGTAATACTAGGAGGACATCTTTTTCGATTCAATTTGTTTTATTACTTATATTATTACTTTCCATTGTGCAATTTTCAGAAGTTTATTAAGTAGATGAAGTAGAGAAATACTTTGTATAACGCGGATAACTGGTTCCAAAAAGCCTCCGCGCTATGCAAAACCGTGTTGTTTCAAGTATATTTATAATGGATTTCAATTTAATTTGTTTATTTCAAACATTTAGGATAATAAAAATGTTTAAAAATGAAAACAAATATTTATTTTTATTAATTAAAAATCGAATAAAAATCTTTTAAACTGATATAAAAGTTATTTATTTATTTATTTATTTATCCCTTACACCTAGGTAAAATCACTTTACCCTTGGAATCCCCCTTCAAATACAATGATAAATATCAAATCGTAAGATTGTTATAAGTTTCAGCTGCTCTTATGAAGAATGATCTTCATAAGAAGATCATTCTTGCGAACAACAATTATTTTAACAATTTTATTTTTCTTTTGGTTGTACTTATTTTTACTATTAATCATGAAAATGTAACTAACTATATGATGCATTTCATTTTTGTTTTTACCTAATATTTTCTTTACTTTTATACTTTTACATTCAAATTGATCCATTAGAATTTTTTTTACATGTTGTTGAATGTTTTTTTTCTTTTTTTTTGTTGTGATGCTAACTATATATGCACACTGGGCTGGATAGAGAAAAAATTTTAAATATAACTTTCCTAAAACATAATCTTTCATTTAAAACAAACCCCATCCTTTGGTCTAGCCAATTTGGAGATCTCAAAAAATGACTGATATTTCTTGATCATATGTAGATTGCTGTCACATTCACCATGATATTTTATTTCCAATTTATATTTCTCATATATTTTTATATTTCTTGTTTAAAATTATTTAATTATTCTGCAGTAATAATCTATTGTTTTCCTACCTAAGTTTTTAAAATTTAATATAACTGTTCACCTATAAAATTTTCTTAATGCCATATTGTGCTGTTTGGTTAAATTAAGAGCAATAATAAAATATCAGTAATATACGTTGTAAATTTCATAAGGATGGTAAATATTAAAATAAATAGATTTTTATATGTATATTGTTTAATAACTTGCATTACACTGTAACTGAATAAGGTAATACAAGCCACTATGCTATTAAATGAAAAAGGGTTTCCCAAATAATGCAAATGCAGAAATTGCAATTCAAAATATATTATTATCTTAGCTGATTTATAATGCAGCTTTAAAAATAATACAAACTGAAATGATGCAAAGTGGGGTCTGAATGTACTTATAATTTATAATGATTAATATAATTTAAAAAATACTATTTGACCGACATTATTGTTTTTATTCTAGTAAGAATCATAATTTCTCAATATTGAGGTATTTTTCATACATATTAGATGTTTTTGAATAGATATCATTTTTAAGAAACAAATCAATAAATAAATATCTTATTATGGCATAAATAAACCATCGACAGCACCACTTGGCAGTCAGAGTACAAATAACATTCATTTATTGACTAAATGCAAATGTTTTCAGTGGATTCTTATCACCCTCTTAGGGCTACAAAGTTTTAAAACTGTTCTAACAGCATAGAACAAACAATCATGGAATAATAGGTGAATGGTTTTGAAAACTGTTCACTTATTATTCCATGATTGTTTGTTCTATGCTGTTAGAACAGTTTTAAAACTTTGTAGCCTGAAGAGGGTGGTAAGAATCCACCAAAAACATTTGCGTTTAATCAATAAATGAATGTTATTTATACTCTGACTGCCAAGTAGTGCTGTGGATGGTTTATTTATACTAGGATAGAGTTAGACAGTAAATATCCAAGAACCTTATTATGGCAGTTTGCAGATGCAAATACAGTAGTTTTTGCCATACATCTTTTCATTTTTCTTACATATAATAAAAATAGTGCAAATTTATCAACCTAAAGAAGAGTACACATATTTAAAAAGACAAAAAGATAACAAATATGTAAAAATGAATATGAAAATCGTGTATATAAAAAAGTTATTGCAACTTTCAATAGCTATACTCAATTTTATGATAAAATTAAAAAAAGATCAACATTTTGAAGCAAGCATTGTCTTCAGAGAAATACTAACAGTATGAAAATTAGAGGAAGGACAAAAGAAACAGTTGACTAGGCCAGTCATTGCTAACGATTATCCAAAATCTGGACCAAGTTATAGATGAAATTAAGATTTCATATTTAAAGTCGTTGTTTTTTAAATACAGCTAAACCTTACTTTGCATTGTTATAATTATAACAACACAAAGAAAAAATATTTAATTAAAGTTGTTAAATATTTAAATAAATACAGTGTGGAATTTTATTTTCCTTAATTGTCCTTGATGTATATAATGAAATTACAAAATGTAAGTGCCCCACCAAACATCCTGAGATGATTTTTTTCTTTTTTTCTTTCTTTTGTATGGTAAGCTTGGTGATAAATTTTGATTGCCCCTTTCCACTCAAATAGAGTACTAAGGGAGCTGTACTGGGCCAAAATTAAATGCAAAATATAGAAAAAAAACAAGGAACAATTTAACTTAACCTACGTGATGACATGTGTGAGAGCAACCTGTAAAAATATATTAAAACTTAAAATTTAAAAAAGTTAAATTACATACTGTATTAGGCCTACATATGTTTTTTTCCATACATTAAAACTTAAAATTAAGAAGTTTAATTGACGATGATGGACAAATACAGTTATTTTGGCATAAAGAAAGAATCAATTGTAGTTTGTTTTTTGGATGCAATAACTTGCACTACAGTATCTGTCTGCGAAAAATACTTGTACTGTAGAATGAATTACTAAAGTAAAACCAAAATTGAAACTTCTGAAGTGGATGAGCCCAACGTGAATGGGAAAGTCGGAGTCGTTAGAAAGATTAGTGGGATAAGTTTTGGTTTTGGTTTTACTTTTGTATTCATTCTACTTTCTATTTCGTAAGATAATGTAATGTACAGTATAATAAATTGTTCCTTTATCGAAAAAATTTCGTAAAGATTTCTTGGATTTTATGTATAAGTGCGACGAAACGACTCTGGGGAATAAAAATAATAGTGTACAAATGCGAAAACGTATAAATGGAAAACGTGCAAGTGGAATGATTTTACATGCAAAATCGAAAGAGTGTGCAAAACACAATATGTAGGTACCAAAAATGTAGAATTGAGAAACATATAAACGGAGTTCTACTGTATAGGGTAGCCAAACTTCATATCACTACGCGCCACTTAGGAGAACTTCAAATATTTGAGAGCCACATCAATGAGATCAATTTTGAATCAATAAGAGCCTCATCAGATTTTTCGAATAACTATAGCAATGATTTCAAAGCTATTTATTATATATTTTATATGCATTTATTTCGTATAGATAGATACTACTTTTTACAATAAATGAACAAATTACAAGTAGGCCTATATTTTTTAAAATTAAATATTTAGTCCATATTAACTATTGACTTACATGATATGGAGCCACACTGAAGGTACCAAAGAGCCGCATATGACTTGTGATCCACAATTTTGCCACCATATGCATATTATATTAGTTCTTCAGACATTATTAATAAAATATTAATTTAGAATTTATTCAATAATAGTGACGTTAACATTAGTCAAAATTATTTAAATTGCTAAAATTCTTTAAAAATCAAGATATTTTAGGTTGAATTATATTCTATTTGAATCTTATTAATATTTTGAAAACTATATTAAAGATAGGGAAGAAAATAACATAACATATATAGGACATTAATTTCAGTTATAATTTCTGTATAACTGAAGTCTGAAATTAGGACGTCTTCAGTAATAGTTAGTAGACTTTAGGAATGGCTTCAAGTTATATTTATATAAATAAAAATAATTACCATCAATTGATATGGCA
The DNA here is from genome assembly GCA_011317285.2 of Androctonus mauritanicus. Lineage (NCBI taxonomy): Eukaryota > Metazoa > Arthropoda > Arachnida > Scorpiones > Buthidae > Androctonus > Androctonus mauritanicus. The sequence goes on along the minus strand of WUQG02371455.1, from coordinate 2,924 downwards.
TTCTAAATATTATTATACTGTAATATACATAATAATTCTTGTTATACGGGCTTAATTTGTATTTGTAAATAGCTCATAAAGTGAGAACTATTATATTATAAAATTAAAATTTAATTGTTTTTCATGTTAAAATTTCCAATTAGTTCCAGAACCAAAATGTATTGATTTGGTCCTTCACCATCCGGCCCCTTTCCACGAGTGTGGGTGCAGCCCGTGGTTGGAACACTGGCCCCGCCCCTTAGTAATCTCCCTGATTGGAAAGGGCATAAAATATGAAAAAAAAATACTCGCACTAGAATTGAAAAGAACGATATTAGAATACTTTATGCTTAATTATACTATATTTCAGTAATTTCGTTTATGCTGCAAAATTCTTCTGTGAGATTCAATTCTTTCTGTGAGAATTTCGCGATTAGAGAAATATTGGCTTCTTAATACATTACTACTTTGAATTATAATATATCAAGGAGCTTGCAGTATATCAAAAAATTGTTTTTCTGTGCTCGTTTTGTACTGCAATCTCTCTGCAATATACGTATATATCAGCGCCGGATCTAGATATTTTATCACCTGAGACAACTTCAAAAAATGACTCTTCACTATCTTCATTCACGCGCATTAATGCATAAACTTATGTAATACTTTGGAATCGAGAATGTAATGAATTCAAATACATATCGCTGAGAAACATATAAAAAATTTTATTCGTTTTTCAAAGCAACAAATAGTTAACAAAATACTACCAAAACATACATTTATAATAAATATAATAAAAATGAAGGCTGTGGTTCCGAATACGACCCGCTTCAAAAACTGACTTTTTCACTTCCTAACATCAAAACAACTACTAAGATATGTTATTTAAGTATTCCTTCAGCGGCAAAATTCATCAATTCCGCAAAAATTTGATAATATCGCGATAAATTGTTAACCAAATTTTATACGAAATCGTGGACATTTCACTTAGTCTGCTGTTATGCGCAGTCGTAAAAATAAAGCCCGGTCGCTCTGCCCATGCGCACTGGTTAATTTTTGTGCCAAGCAATCATTTGCGTTTCGCTTCTCGAGTTCCGCGCGCATCGCTACAACTCGCGGTGGCGTCACGCAGCATTCCTGTTCACATTATTTGATTTCATCCTTTAAATAATTAGTTTCCCCCTAAGGATATCTGTAGTTGGACGAGACACTAAAATTTTAAAATAATTATATTGTTATTGTTGTTATCATCATTACCGCAGCTTCCCCAAAGTACGTAATATTAGTATTACTAATGTTGTAATACTAACATTAATATTACATAGTAACGAATAATTAACAGACATTAGTATTACATAATAACGAATAATTCTTTTTGCAAATGATTTTTAACTGCTATATTTTGTATATTAAGGGTTTAAACCTGTTCTAAAAAAATTTCTCCGATATGCAATATTAATCATAACGAAGATGAAAGTTTTTTCGAGAGTTTTTCCTATTAAATGACAAAATGCTTGAATTTTAGCCAAATTGTTCACTTCAAAAACAGGATCATCTGGCTGATTCTTCCACGTGTTTGGAAGGTATGCGGGAAAGTCTGGAAAGATTCAACCATTTAGAAATTAGAAAGTGATTAGAAAGTGAATTAAAAGATAGATGGAAGTTTAATGGCAAATAGCAATTAATTAACAGTAGTCGCGCAATATCATTTTAATACGACCTTTTATTTATTTATTTATCTACAAACTTCACCCCAATCATCAGAACAGAAGTAAAAGTCGTTGAATGTTTTTGCTGCACGTATAAAGAACGAGTTTGACGTTTTCTAAGCCGATATTTCTCGATATGAAGATGCTCCGTTTTGCGAGTATTAACCTGAGGAATGTTAAAGTTGACGAAATCAGATTTAAGATCACCAACCACAAATTTCTTCATCATCTTTAAATCTGGCGAACGAATAATGTCGTCGAGCGATGGAAACAACACAAGATTGTCATTCTCGGATGGTTTGAATAATCGATTTTTTTTTTAATTTTATAACCGATTTTAAATACTTAAAATCGGTTATAAAATTAAAAAAAAAAAATCTGGAAAAATATCTAGCATCCTAACTTTTCTTTTAACCATCAGATGCACTGAACCAATTTTGTATCGATGTTTTTTGCTAAAAAAAAATTCCATGTAACAATTTATTGCGCTCCTATTTGCGTTTGCATAATTGAGATTGCCGGTTTCTAAAAATGATTAAATGTATAAATATACGTAGTTTCTAATTTTTAATAAAAGATATGTTAAGAACTGCATGCATTTTTTTTTTTTTTTGTTAGTTTCACCTTACATAAACGTTATTGTTTTCGGTGTTCCTCAAAACTTTTTATGATTAAGTGTTCCGCGATTCTGAAAAAGTTAAAAACCACTGGGCTATGAACTAACATGTAAGTTCGGATAATTGTATTCCCAATTTATATTTTGTTTCTATTTATGCAATAATTATTTGTAAATTACATATAATTTACAGATTTAATTTTTTATTATTAATAATAATAATTTACAAACTTTCGACTTTTTTTATTATTATTTTTAAATTGCTTGTAAATTAAATAATTTTTAAATTATTTAATTATTATTAAATTGTCAAGTAATTTAAAATAAAGCGAATAAATTTAAATAAATTAATTTTTTTCTTGTGCCTCCTTCGATATACAATGAAATTTAATTTTTTCGAATTGTACTGTACATACATCGTAATTTATTAAAATTTTTTTGAGTTATTAATTTTATTTTTATCTTACGGATTCCTAATTATGGAACATAATATATCACGTATTATCATCATCAGCAGTAATTTTAAATGTGATTGTCGACATCTTGTCCGAATTGAATAAATAAACTATTGAGCCCTCTAAGGTCCCAAAGTGGAGTTGACGAAATAAAAGGGACGTAAGGAT
>WUQG02371344.1:0-18098 GCA_011317285.2 Androctonus mauritanicus | reverse complement strand
TATCAAAAACTACGATGGCGAAGATGTTTTGTAGTACTTCTCTTTTCGATAACTTTTGAAGGATATTTTGGTCTGGATTTTGTTGAAAACAAGTTAAGAAGACTACTTTGGAAACTAATGCTATTTTATATCTTTATAGCATTTATCCTGTGCACTTTTTTTGTAAAATCTTTTTGTGGAAAAGAAATGTTAGAAGCCGAATAATCTAAAACCTTTCAGATTGAATGCTGAACAATATCTCTGTCAATTTTTTGGTATTTTCTTATATTTGGATATAGACGGAAACATGAAACGGCCTTCAAAGATTTTACCAGCCCATAACTTTAAAGAAAAATGATATTTAAAAATACAAGACATTTATTATAATAAAAAAAATCTTATAATAATGGACTAAATAAATGTACAAAACATCCTCATTTCGATGCAACAGTTTCTTTCATTGCTTATTGTATTTAAAATTTAATTAAGAAAGCAATCTGGCAAACTTATCTATTTTAATTCAATCTAATAGATTTATTTTGTGACAGTGAAAATTTAGTTTCTGCCATTACAATCTATAATTTAGAGAATTTGCAGTAACATGCTGAGAACAACTGTTAAAATAAAATAAAAAAAATTAAAAGAAAATTAGAGATTTTCGAAAATGTAAAATTATTATCCAGTGCAAGTACTCCTCACTTCACGACCGAATTACGTTCTCACAACTTGGTCGTAGAACGAATTGATATCGGTAAGCGAGTACCTTGTTTGTATATATGTTATGATTAAAGTCCGGACTTGGATAATGTCATTATTATCCGGAAATGTTTAGATTATCCAAATACATGGATAATGTTTAATAAGAAGTGACTGTTTAGTATTTTTCGATGTTTATCCGGATAATATTGACATTATCCACCCGCTCTTTGAAGTTTGAAGAAGTAATTGCACAAGCGCAATTTTCGTTTATTGGCCTCATGGCTGTGTCTAGATAATTGAGATTATACGAGAAGACCTACATACAGTAGAGTCGAAAGTTTAGGCGAAGAGGCATTACATATAGGCCGATCAAAAAGGCGCCAAAATTCCAACCCAAATATTAATTCAGACCAGATGTTGCGAGCCACGAGGAAGTCGCACTCGAGAATTTTTCTCAGCCCGCACATAATTGTTATGGCTAGTCAAGCGCCGCTCCCGAGTAAAACATGCCTCGTCTGTAAACAAAACTGTTCCCAGAAAATCAGCGTCTTTGGCAGATTTTCAACGTAGCGGAGATGAAGCACAATTCGGCCGACATGGATTGCTTCGAGTCAAACTTCTAAAGCGCGAAGTTTAAAATCTACTCCCGGAGAGGGTATATTGTGAGAACAAAAAGTGCTTTTCTTGTTTCTATCAATCACTCTCTGAAGTTTGACAGTAAAATTTTTGATCACTCTGTATTATAATTTCTTATATATAGTAAATTTTGCTATCTTATTATTTTTGCATTTCAGTTCAAAAATTCTTATTTTATTGCAATGTGTTGTAGTCGTTTGTGCTTAGTTTTACAATAGTCTTCAACGTTATCCAGTTCTTATTGATTAATATCGAGATTATTCGGTAAGGATGAAAACGAGATAAATTACTTTTTATTTCTGTCTTTATCCATTGTACTTGGATAATATCGACATCTCCCGGTTAATCTCGACATTAACCGGGACTCGGATTTTGCACATTACCAATAACATATATATAGAACAAGTAACTCGCTTAAGTTCTCATAACTGAAAAGACATTTATATCTTAATTATGCACAAAGTATTTTTCTTCATCAGATTTTTGGAACTATGAGTGCGGGGAATTACATGTAATAGAGGTTGTAAGGGATGTATATGGGCGAAAACCAAATTTTCCATTAAAAAAAAGTTGTAAGCTCGGACATAAGTTCGAGCAGTCGTTAAACAGGCAGATCGTTAAGTGAGGAGTATCTGTATTGTTCTGACATGTGGAGATGAGTTGATAGGATTTTGCATATGAATTTTGAGGCTTTTATAATTAAAGCGCATTATTCTAACTAATAAAAACAGCTATAGTTCTCCGCGAAATTTTCGGATATTTTTAAATACATTTTCTTAAATTTTTCTATTACTTAAATTTATATAATTAACATTCCAAAGTTTTGGCAAAAACTTCCAATTATTCTGTACATTGTTTTTCTTGAAAATAATTTGTAATTTATATATTTTCTATCTATTTACAGAATTCTGTAGGGCATATTAGAGTTATTGAAATTACACATTAACGATTGTATCTATAAAGGTATTAAATTATAAATCTATATTAAAAATTTTTTCTATCGCCATATAAATATTTTTTGGATTTTTTTCAAAATTTATGGAAATATAATAAATATTTATGTTCTGTTGAGCTAGATGCAGTTTAGGAAAATTTTAAATAAGAATAACCATGATAATCAATCATGATCGGATAATGATTTGCAATAATTTACTACAGATTTATGCTAACTAGTATTATCACTGGGTTGTATTTATAGCATTACTGGTTAATCATGCTAAAATTCTACCAAAAAAATATTTCAATATGATACAATATATAAGTAATGGATATTGTTAAAAATTCGATTATTGAATGCTGCTGAATTGGTTCAGATTATTTATTAAATATCTTTAAAACTGGATTGCAAAATAATCTAATTATAAATGCTAAATAACATCTTATTTTAGGAAGAAGATTTAGGCAAAAACAAATGTAAAATATTTAATACAGTATATGATAAAAAAAAAGAAAACTGTAAATATATGCAGTATACATATAGCAAACCGAAACAAGAATTAGAACAAAAATATATTATGAGTAACATTACTCCAACACAAGAATAAAGACGGATCTCTAAAAATACATATACAGTATTATTATATAAACTCAATATTACTAGACTCTCTTTTAAAAATAAAACTAAAAATAAAAATAAATATATTTTTTGATAAAATGATTGCAATGTTTGTTCAAATTTATTCAATTTCAAATTAAATAATTTAACTATAGATATAATTTACATTTTCCAGAGGGAGATTTTTTAGTTTAATTTTGTTTAATTCTGTAAAATATTTTTTTATCTGTTAAGTAAATTAATCTAACTTTTGTTTTAATCAACTTTTGATTAAAATAATCGATACTTGATAAAGGTTTTACATCATTCTGAGTTTTATTATATTGGAAATATGGAAAGAACTATTCCATATCTTGAAGGAAGTATAAATTCACAATGAAATAGACTTTTGATAGAATAAAAAATTATAATAAATAAAATAAATATTTTTTAGCGATCATTATTGTCATTTCAGAAACATTACGAATTAGATTATTTTAAAGTCATTTTTGATCCAAAAACAATGTTCATAGATTACTGAGATAGCGCAATAATTTTGTAACAAGATGGAATAATCTGCAAACACAAAATGTTTAATTAACATGAAAAAACGACGATTACTAAAACAAGGATATCATTATGATATCCTTGTTTATTGTTCTTGTTCTTTATTTATTTATTGTATATTATTGCATATAATGATTCAGCAGAAAATACAAAGATCCTTAATTAATACTGATATTATAAAGCAGATTATAAGTTTAAAATAAATTTAAACACTATTATTTACTTAATCGGTAAATATGGCTAGATAATATACTTGATTTCGAACGTATTCAAAAAATAGTTTGAAAAACAAAAAAATTATATTTTAAACAAAGATTTTATACACATGGTTGGTAACGAATTAAGTTCCAATGTCTTAATTTAACTAAACAGAGTATTAAAATGAGATTATTTGAAACATGAAATAAAAGTTGATTTTGCTGTTAAGAATAAGTTTTATTTTCATTCTTCATATAAGAATCTCATGTTATCAAATCCAATTCACACAAGACGATCACACTATACACTATATCATGAGAAATACAAGAAACTTGTTTTCTACGGCATTTCCGGCGGAAATGTGATAGAAAAACGAATATTGTTGCCAAGAGTAGATCTAAGGCTAAATATATCATTCTTTTCCATTTTTGGTTGTGGCAAAAATTTCGAATAGTAGCATCAATATTCATAACAAAAAACTATCGTAAAGACAAAAATTACAGTTCGATTTATATACAAACCATATTTTATATATGTAGTGGCTTATTCAAATTGCAAGATGAAAAGCAGAAAAAAGCATAGCGTATATAAAGAAAGTCTATAGCAAGTGAAATTCAGTATTATATATATTTAATCTCATAAATCTACTTGGCTAATCTTTTCACTTTTACTCAGACGGAAATTTTCTCACTAGTATCCTTCCTGTCTCATATTAATTAAAATTTTTAGTAATTTTAAAATGAGACATTCATGCTGAGTTTTTCCTTGTGGCTTTTCATCCGATGAATACTAAGAAGGGTCAGTATCACCAGTGGCGTATTCCGATGTCCATCACAGATCGCCTCTATTCTTAAAGGATGGGCTTCAAAGAGTTGGATCCCAACTCTTCCTGAAAAACTTTTGGAAGTGTGGAAGCCATGAAATGAACTCAGATCCTCCAGGATGGAAACATAACATGCTTCCATCGTAGCCATCTGGTCAATGCTCATAAGAATTATATTAAAATCGATCTCTTAGTTAAGGTTTTTAAAATATGTCAACAGCCTCATTATTTGAATATTTAATAGAAAATATTTTATGAATTCATATTATGATATTTATCTATATTTTATTGACAGTTTTTCTATATCGTATGTTTATTGTTATTTATATTCTGACGGAACAAGAAGAATAGCAATTTTTCAATATACAGCATTTCTATAAATTTGATAACATTGTCAGAAAACAAATTTGATATGAAATTATTAAATATTTATTGATAACATCAATTTGTTTCGATTTAGTTAGTTTATATTTTTTCCAACTCTCACTTAATATATAATATAAATATTGTTATAAAATATATATTATAATCATTGTTGAAATCTGCTTATTAAAAACTATAGATCATTTGATTTATATTTTTAATAAACTAATGCTTTTATTAAGCATTAGTTTATTAAGTTCAAATGAGAATATAATAAATGAATTAATATCTTTTATACATGTCTGAAATTTTTTAAAGCCTTCTGTCTGCTTAATAACATTTTTCATCTATTGGCTATTAAGTGGTGGAGCTATTCTATCAGGCTACATAACTGACCGGACGGAAAGTAAAAAGGATAGAAATCGAAAGGACGAAACTGAATTTCCTGAATAAATATGAAGATATGAGAATCGAGGATTAATATCGAATTCTTCAGATTAAAAACGAGAACTTTTTTATGTGGTCATTCGAAGAATATATAGAATCATGTGGGATTACAACTGTAACCGTTGAAAATATAATTTATATAAGGAGTCTTATTTTTATTTTTATAAAATAAAAATTATATAAAAGAAATTTTACTAAATTTTATTAGCTATTTCGTACAGCTGAAACGAAACATCTAATAAAATAAAGTATGTATTAATATAAGATATGATTAAAAAAAAATTTTTTAAAGTTATTTTATTCACCAAAATTTAGATAGGCTAATATACAATTTTCATATTTTAAACAAATTTTGTAATAAATATTGTACTCTATTCGCCACCAATTTATATTTTAAGACATATTCTATTATACAACTATTATTTGAAATATTAAAAATTGTATATATCAGAGAAATTCAAATTATTATTGGATTTATGAGTATTGGTCAACCTGTAATGGGTTCTAAAAGGGCCGCCGTCAAGTATAGAATATCCTCATATGTGATATGACGGCTTAATTGAAACTAACCTAACCTATTGTTGAATTTTTATAGAGATCTGAAATTACACAGTCTACAGAAATCCAATGATACTAGTGTCTATTATTATTCATATTACTACATTCAAATGTATTATTAATCATATGCATTCAAGATCAGTCATACTGTATTAGGAATGATATATTTTTTATTTTAATAATAATGTGACAGTCATTAGATGTATTTTTTAATAATCTACTACATAATATTTTAAAAGATATATATAATACTGAAAATAATTATAGAATAATAATTTTTATTACCAAATACAACATAATAATAATAATAATAATAATATATTGTGTTAATATATCTTTATTGATTTTAACATTTTATTTACATTTGAAATACACATAGGGCCTAATTGTTTTTTAACAAATTCGTCAAGATCGGTGAATCGATTATTCGATTCTTTCCATTATTTGATTTTATGCAACTTTTTGTTGAAAATCAATTTCAGTTTTGTTGAATGATCAATTTCGAATTTGTTGAAAATAATCGATATCGAGTATAATAATTGAACGATATATTTCACTTATTTTGGGGCAGTATCTCTAATAAAAATCGTCCAACCTGAATGAAATATATATACACAATATCTAAATCCTTTAGGACAGGATTTTTAAAACTACGGCCTGCAAAGAGATTTTATCCGGCCTGCTGATATTTGTTCTTTGTGAAAAAAGTTTTACGTATATAAACACAGGAAGAAATTAAATAACAAGTAGAAAATACCAAAAATTATTATAAATATTCTGAATATTTCCTAAATTTATAAATAATATCATTCGAACATCATAATTCTTTGAAAAAATACTTCGTTGTTTAATTCAGAGATGGCACAAAACGCTATAATTTCGTACATAAGTAAAGATTTTTGTATTTACTGCAGACATATATTTCAATGACGTTATTCTATAATCATAACATGAAGGTGCTCAGAACTCTAAAATTACTTAAAATAGAAATAAATGAATACTTTTTGTATAATTTTCTAATGTACAATGTTACGTAAAATAAGGCAAAAATCTAAAATATGTAATACTGTTATTAATTACAGATAATTTTCTTCTAAAATTAAAAAAAAAACCATTATAGTGATGCAATTAAGCACGTGGTTTATCAACTTTAAAACGTACAGTGTGTCAAAATCTGGCAAGAAACTACCGTTATGATTATAAAACAATGCAAACTGTCTTCACAATTAATTTCAGTTCATCAATAACATTTTAGAAAACGAATTCTCATCTAATTACAAAAATCCTCGATCTATTCTAATACGGCTCGCCACTCATTAAAAAATTGTCTATGCGACCTTTTCCAAAATGTTTGGGACCTCTGCTCTAGGGAATCAAATTATGTTGAAAATGATCGATATTCGATCATATCAGACAAGATGTTTGTTTGCTAAAACGATATATTTTGCAAATATTATCTAATTTAAATTAAATTCACGTATATTATTAGGATCCGCTAGTGAACTATGTTCGCTAAAAATGATTCTCTAGCGAATCTCAATAATATACGTGAATTTCATTTAAACTGAGTAATACTGAAATATTGTTCACATAATACTTTGATTTGGCAAACAAACATCCTTCCTGATATGATCGAATATCGATCATTTTCAATACGACTAATTCCCTAGAAGTTCCGATATTATGTACTTCATTGAGATTGGATAATATTTATTCGAGATATTGCCTCAAAATAAATGAAATATATTTCTCAATTATTATACTCGATATCGATCATTTTCAATAAATTCGAAATTGATTATTTTGAATTTTCAACAAAAAGATGTACAAAATTAAATAACGGAATGATGGAATGATCAATTTATCGAGTTTGACTAACTTTTTTTGGTATAGTAATTTTTATAACTTAAAAAATGTCAGGTACAAACGGAAAATAATAATAATAACCATCTTTAATGTCTTCAACGTTATATCTATTCTTCCAAAATAATAATAATAATAATTTTGTATTATATTAAATAATTCCATGTATGTACAAAAACCAAGTTTAAAATTTATAATTTACAAAAATTATTCCTCTTACAGACCATTAATGAATTTAAATGTTTATATATATATATATATATATATGTGTATGTATGTATTTATCAAAGTTTTTGAAAATTTAATTATAAAATCCTTGCAAAATGAAGCAAATTTTACTGTTTTGAATTTAAAACACTAGACAACTGATATATTACTATTCAAAAATAAAAAAGATATTTACTAATATTAATTCTAAAATTACTAATTAAGAAATTGAGATAATACATATTGAGAAAATTGTTAATTTTATCTGTAATTTCTAAAGATTTTCAGACGATGATAGAGAACTAAGCGAAACTGGTAAAATTTTTAGCGCATTTAAAATTTCTCACAAAGATAATTCCGAATTAATTCAATTATCATGTTTCAATAACAAATTCATTTACAATAAGATTAGATTGGATTAATGTGTTATTTGAAATTTAAATTTGCCAAATGTGTACAAGAAATACGAAGACGAACAGTAAGATGTTCATCACAAGCTAGTCTCATCCGCAATAAGTTTTAAAGGATAATGATTAACTGATCCGACTTGGATCCTTCCTGAAAAACAAAGAAATGATTTTAATCTGGATTCTTCAATTGGGAAGTTATTTTTTTATACACATTCAGAATATGGATGAGACATCTTCAAATTAACATAGCTCAAGATGATAAAAAACAAAAGATAATTTAAAATAATATTAGTTTGAGAAAAATAATCGAAATATTCCAAACATCTTAATCCAGTAAGATTTGACAGTGATATTTTTTAAATATTACCAAATATATATCATTTACCAAAAATTTCGAATCATAAATGCCTAAAATAAGGATCTTCCAGAGAATGATTAAGAGTAGATAGCGTGGAAATTCCATGACATATTCATTTACTTCTTATTTATTTTGCATTTAAAAGGTATATCAATGAAATTCTAATGGAACACATCCTAAACGAATCAATACATGAGAACGCATGCAAATAAGCATTGACCAATAATTTCATAAGATCAAATGTAGGCAATTTACCAAACTATTCACACTTAATCGTAACATTCAGAACTAATGGCAAATGAGACCAATGATCACTCTCTAGTTTTCATTTAAAAGTCAGTAAACAAACGACTTAATGAATTAGTTAAACAACAGTGGATTATTCGGTAAATAGTATTTGAAGAATAAAAAATCATGAATACGCAAACATATTTCTAATTGTGCTTACTGGAATGTAACTATTTACATATCAAATAAATCTTTATTATAGATTACATTACCGGAACTTTACAAAACGCAAGACGAAAAAATAAAATACGGTATACCCTTGGATATACCATATTTATGGTTATCACAATTAATTTCAACTTCAAATCTTTGGTAAACAAAAACCATTAAAAATTTTCTATACTGCAGATAACTATGATCTAAAATTAAAAAAAAAAACAAATTAACAAAAACTATTAAATTAAAAATATTTCTAATATTATAAAATTACCATTTCAAAGAAAATGTTTACTTAAAAATAATTAAATGATTCATAATCGAGTTACGAATAACACATTTAATTAAATAAAGATAAATATCAATAATCAATATATCATGAAGAAATACGACTGCAGATATTAAAATTTGAATTTCTCATGAAAACTCATATTTAAAAAGGAGTGAAATCGTTAATAATCTGAAAAAAATGCTCTATTCAAGAGTTATTTACTTAATTCATCATTTAAGTTGCAAAAAATGAAAAATATGATACAAAAATTTTATTTTAAGAAAAGGATATAGTTATTTATCAGTTATTTTAACAATATCTTTTAAATTAATATACAAAGAAATGAATACTAAATGTTAAAATATCATTAAAATATCCAGCTATTAAAAAAAATAAAAATTATATCCCTGTTTCACTGATCTAAAGATAATCTTTGACTCGTTCAAATATCTACATTAATCAGCAAACTCTTTTTTTTTATTGGTAATTTCAATTTTATCAATATCATATACAAATTATTCTCCAAATTCTCAGAGGAAATTCTTCAACATGATCAACTATTTAACCATTTGACATTTTTGATGGATTTCTATCGAACAAATTTTTAAATTATTTACTAGTAATCTTTTATATCAATGATTCGTTTAAAATTTTCAATAATTCCAATGATAGTATTAATTTAGACAACAATAATATATAACTATTAGTTTATGCGAATGATATTGTCATTAAATAACAATAAAAAATTAACAATCTTGAAAAAATATTGCTTCCAAACAATCTTTCAATCAATACTGTCAAAACAAAAATAATGATCTTCAGAAACAGAAGAAGATTCTCCAAATCAGATATACTGTATTTCCTTGTTAATAAAAAACTGAAAATTTTCTCTTAACCGAAATACTTTGCTGTCATCATTACATCATTTCCTTTAATCCACTATCATTTCCAAGATAAAATCCATTGTTCGACTAAGATTTCAAACTTTATGGAGATGGCCACTCATGTGAAAAACTGAAATTTAAAAAGCAGCTTTTAAAATATTAATTTATATATATTTTCTGCCTCTTCCTATGCATCTCAGTTTGGATCTCCTTTTTTTCTTAGAAATTACAGAAAAGTTTAACATATTTTTAATTAAAAAACTTTTCAAATTGAACTGACTATTCGATTCTAGATTATGCAGTGAGACTTGAAACTAGTAGAACACAGTTACCTTGTATAGCCTCTAGTAATGAAATAAATAATCAACTTTATTAAAAAATAGGGTATAATCTTAACTCCATTCTCTTCAAAACTTTCTTTTAACTTAAACATCATTCATCGAAATAAAAATCCTCAAAATTTATTTGATATATTTTAACATATAAGATACTCAATGTCTTTAGATTTTCATTAGATCAATTGATTTCTCCAAACATTGACTGGTATAATCTTAAATGCCATTTGGAATATGCTATTAACTATTCTAAGTAGGAAAATCTTTCGGCTTTATAAAGTTCAGATTTCAAACTTGGCATTCCAAAATTCTACTGAATTCTTAACACCATTACTTAAATGCATTTTATCACACAACTTCGACTTCAATTCTTTACCATATTACACTCTAAAATATATCCAAATATAACACAATTGCCCCTTTTGTCAACTAGTACTATTAAATTTTTCATATCTTTTCGTCGAATGTCAAAAATTTGAATAATATTCAAATCAAACACAATATTAACTTCTCTAAGAACTACTACATTGAAAAGTCTTAAATTTATCTATACAAAAATATAAACCTAGCATACATAATCTTTGTAATTTTATGCAATCTATTTTTATTATAATTCTTTGAATCATCAAAGAGCTAACTAATTCGTAAAATTTGATATCTAATTATTATTCTGTATCAGTTTAGTTTTTTGTAAATTAATAATTATGTAAAAGCCACTTCTTTTAATGACAAATTATATCACCGTTATATCCGTCTTCCAAAGAGAAATTTCTAATAATTTAAATAAACATTATTATTATTTTATTAAATTATGAACTAACAGAAAAAAATATTTAATAATAAAAATCTATCATCGTATTTGGATTATGTTTATTGCTTAAAGAAGCATTGTTAAACAATAAATATCTCAATAAAAATAAAATTTTGAAACTGAATTAATTGAACTTATTTCAATTTTAGAATTATAAAATATTATTTTAACAACACTTTGATTTTAAATATATTTTACTAGAAAAAACCATTGGATAGTACAGAATATTCAGTTATTGTTTAACATTTACAATATGTAAATATCTTTAAAAAGGATTTATCAATTAATTCATTAAAATATAACAAAATAATGATTTGATTATAATTAAAATGCTACTATTAATAAGTTATCTACTGAAGTATACTAGATAAAATTGATTTATGTTTTGCTTAATTTAAATTATATAATATTGAAATAAGACAATAATAATAAAATTAATAGCATTAAAACAGATTATTTGTGTCCTGGTTACGAAGAGAAGAATAGATACTAAATTTAAAAAGCATATATCAAAGAATTTTACCAAAGATATCCGATCTTGGATTCAACAATTATAGAAAGAAAAAAGTTGCGATTGTTCACAGCTATTCAGCCAAATACTAGAGAAAAAAATTTATCTGTTTTGTGATTTAGCATTTCGGAAGGAATACAAAAAATCAGTCACGTCATGGATTCACATATCATGAAATAGTGAGATGCAGTAACGTACTCAGAATTTTAGGTATCCGGGGCAGCATTTTTTGGCTCCCTCTCCCTCTTCAAAAAAACACATCTGTTTTAACTATCAACACATTTTATTTTACATATATTTTCTTAAATAATTTTTAAGGACTGAAAATTATATAAAAATTTTTATATAAATAGGCCTATCTGGTGAATAGTAATGATATTCCATGCTCTTGGCCCTCCATTCAGTTTGGTGTCCGGAGTGGACCGCCCCCTCCCCCCTCTGGGCACGCCACTGGTGAGACGTGAATTCATGATATAATATGTATATATATACCAGGATTCCACTTTGAAACGCACAATAGGAAAATTAATGTAATTTTAGATTATGCCAATTTCATGTTCTAGATAATAACTTTAAATAAAATTGATTGTTCGGGAAAATTTTAACTTTGTTCGTTGAACAGATGGTGGAAAAAAGAACATGAAAATATGAATCATTCGAGTAGTCATGTTAAACTTCTGAAAAATCACGTTTTTTTTTTAGATTATAGATTTTTCAGGGAGGATCAAGCCTCGTCTATTGAACTTATTCTTCGATCTATTGGCGGATCTCATCATAAGTACCCCTGATCCACAATAGATTTGAAATGGTCGCAGAAATAATCCTAATCAGATCTGGCGGAAAATTTGAATTGACCAATCACCAACTAATTATGATATAAAATATGGAAAGATAATCGGTAACATAAAATATTGAGAAAAATACATTTTGAACTGGTTTCTGATGCACTTCTAAAAATATAATTTAAAATGTTTCAAAATTCTATAAATAATTTTATTTTTACAAAATAACTGAGTTTAAAGGAAAAACTATTTATTTATTTATTCTAGTAAATAAATAAATGATAAAATTATTCTGACTAACAACAATAATTACGAAGAAATTTATGCATTCAATACACCTATTTTAAATGAAGTAATCAAGTAGCATTTTACTTTTTAAATCAAAAGTAAAATATTCATCATAATCATTATAATAATTGTTGAAATAAATGTCTTGCCACAGCTAAATTATACACTAATCTATCATAGAAGTTTTTCGCCAGATAATTCAATATCATAATTCTAATAAACTTTTGAAATGGTTGGTTGATTAATTCAATTATGCCGTCGAATCTTACACGGGATATTACGATGGCCATTTTCGAATCTACTATGGAATCAACAGCATTCTTTATGGAATTCGCCAATAGATTGAAGGATGGGTTTCAATAGGTCGACTCAAGATTCTTCCTGAAAACCCTGGAATCCAGAATAAAATGTAGTTTCTCAGATGGAAGTTTAGCATTCGGCTGATTTATATTTTGATGTTTTTCTCACTATTTGTTCAGCGAACATTTACTGTGAAAACAATTTTATTCTTTTTGTCATATCGCAAACTTTCGTGGACAATCATTTTTATTTAAAGTAGTGTACTTAAGGAGCATGGAATTGGCATAATCTAAAATTAAATTAATTTTCTTATTGTGTAACCAAAATGGATGCCCGATATATAGCCTGCTTTATATATACTGCATATATAATGAAATGTATCTTAAACTTAGTGCAAAAATTTTAACTATCAGCAAATAAAATTCAGTAATTGTCAAAATGAAAATTTAAAATACAGTAATTTTATCATGAACTAAAATAAAAACATATTTTAAATGTTCTTATAATTAAAATTTTTTACTGTTTACAAAATAAAGATTTTAGTGTCACGAAAAAATGTTATGTTCTAATTATCAATTATTTATTTAATTTAAGATTAATTACATTAATCTTGTTAAATAAATAAATAAATAAATATTTTGCTTAATAGAAAAATTTTTAATACAGTTTATCTTTCAGCTTTATAAAAACGAAATGATTGCTAAAATAATCATCAATTATAAGTGATTCGCTAGAATTTTGAAATATAAAAATATCCAACATTTGAATTAATTAAAGAATTAGCTTCCACTTTGATATACAGTACAGTATACATATATATTTAATATTCTTAATAAATAAATTATTATATCACAGTACCATAGCAAATAAATTACTTGGATTCGTAATTTTTTAGTATGAAAGGTATTAAACTTTTAGAAAATAATAATAAAAAATAAATATATTTATGTATTATTGGATTGATGAAAATTGAGAACAGTTCTTAAAGATGAATTTCAAGAATATCAATGAAATAAAAAAAAATATTAAATAAAATTAAACGGAAATTATATAAGATAATTTATTCAAAGAAAAATTGGGAAGAATTATTTTCTATTTAATTAATTAAAACGTTTTTTAAATAATAGCAATTGGAATTTAAAACTTTCAGATTTTATCACTTTTTATATAATAAGCATTGAAACTGTAAATAAAAAAAATTCATTCATAAATTATTTAAAAAAATAATTATCCCTTTTAATTTCTACTACTATTCCTGGAATAATTATTTTTCTTTTATGAAATTATATTATCTGGATTATAATAATCCAGATTATATAATTTTATGAAATTCAGATATTGATATATATATATATCAATACAAAAATATATATATATTTCAATATCTGGATTAAAATTACATGTTATTTAAGTATTGGCTAGTTAATTTTTGTTCTCATAATGGACGACAAGTTTCGAAAAATATAAACTAAGATGTGTCATATGTATATAATTATCACATTTAATTTCTTTTAATGTGAAATTGAATATAGTAATTTTTCTGAAAATAATTAATGAATGAACCATTTTCTATTTAACTTATATAATTTAATACAAATATTTGTATATATATTAAAATCAACAATAAATGATTATATGATATCTTTTATTATTTGAGCAGCTTATTAATTCAACTGTTGTTGGTAAAAAAAAAAAAAAAGTTTGATTTTCTATAATTTTTTTCATGTAATTGGAGCTGGAGCTGGAGCTGTGGAGCTGTACTGAGGACTATATATCATTTGTAATATATAACGCTTAATAGTCTCATACATAAAAATAAGAATAAGAAATCAACTATCTTTTTATCAATTGGGATTTAATTAATAAATCTATATTCAATAAAAAAATAATATTTTTAGAATGAATGATTCCACTTAATATTTTTATTCTGCACGAAAATAGTCGTGAATAAAAACTGACATTAAAGATTGATAAAGAAACAATATCACATTTAATATCAGCATGTCTAGCATTCAGCCCACGTGTTGAATATGATCCATCAATAAATCAAATATGTCCTACATCCAAATTTATTTTTAAATTTATTTTTTTAAGTTTAATTTATAATTAATAATTTGTAAATAATTATATATTGTAATTACTATGCTATATAATAATTTATTACGAATCATTATATAGCATAGTAATTACAATATATAAATTAATATTAATTAAAATATTAACAAATAGGAAAAGGAGTTAATCAGTTTTAGCGTTGTGATTTTATAGAAAAATGATCATAATTTGTAAAATGCATCTAATTCGGGGTTTTGAATATATACATATATATATATATATATTTTTTTTGTGTGTGTGTGTGTGTGTGTGTGTGTGTGTGTGTGTGTTTTATACAATAATTCCTACATTTGGAGATTTATTTTTTATTTTTGTGATTGAATATTACAAAATTTAGATACACTTATTTAATAGAACTGTTGACTATTGCTTATTCTTGTGAAATGTCTCCGCTGAAAAAACATAGACCAGTGATAGAACTGTAATCTTTCGATTGTTCAATTAACGTTTTGTTTTTTCAAAAAAGTATTAAAGGATTTATATTAGTTATTTGCTTCTTATTATTAATTATTTTGATAGTATTGCAATTTAAATATCAATCTTTGATTATTAGTAATTACTCTAGTTAACACCTAGATAATATTCTGCATTCACTTTGACTGATAATTAGCAAATATATAGTCATCTATACAAATAAGAAGACCATCAATAGAAACAGAACCCTCATTAAAAGAGAAATACCTATAAAATAAATCACTTTAAAACTGGAAAGTTTCTGAAATTATTTCTTTTAATTCTCTTCTGATTCTAGTCACAGTAATTTTTAGAGATGCATAATAATTCAGATTTTTTTCTATAAGTTTAATTTTAAAAGTGTATTTGGAATAATTCAGTTAACATAATCTTAAAATAAAATTATATCAAATCTTATTTTCTTATATAAATTTACATCGAGTATCTAAGAATTGTTTTAAGAATTGTCTAAATAGGTATTGATATTAATATTATGGATGCGTCAAAAACAGATAGATAAATAAATCTGTACCAAAGTAAATATTAATTTTGTTTCAGAAATTCTCTTTTAAATCTAAAAAAGTTTCATTAATATTTTCTAACTTCTATTAGCATATTACAAAAATACAAATATGAATAAGAAAATTTTTATGACTATTTATTAGACGCTGAAGTTATTTTTCATCTCATTGAACACATGCTTTTCACAATTTTTTGTGAAGTTTAATTGGAATTTCAGACATTAATTAAAATAATGATTATTAAGTTTTGTATTGATTCTAAACATTTTCTTTTTATTAAAATCGTAAAAAATTATTTTACATAAGTTGTACTTTTAATTAGAAATATGATGTAGATTACTATTATTCTCTTCAGTGAATAGATATAGGCTTCATTTCATGTATACGAACATCTCAAAAAATATTATTTGAAATACTACGAGTTATAGTATTTCAAATAAAATTATTTGCCATCTCTTTTCTTACTACTTCTACAATATTTGTAACCAATTTCCTAAACCAATATTCAAAACATGGAAAGAAAATTTTATATATTTAATTTATATATATGTATCATGCATACTAATATAATGAATTATAGTAATAGTTAAATGAGATATTAAAATTATTTGAAAATACGTAATTCATTTATTATTTTATCTTTTACGATATATATTTATATTGCTTATATGGTTTAATTGGAACTTTAATAAACAATGCCTATACATTTGATATATTCAATAATGTTTTAAAATTGGAATTACGGTATATTAAACAATATATAAATTAATTATGTGAAATTTTATCATATTAAATAATATAGCCGCGAAATTTTTATACGTTTCCTGGTATTTTTAAAATTGATAAAGAATATATTCAAATATAATTATTTCAATAAACAAGATTAAATAAAATATCAACAACATAGCAGCAACAAAGAGCAACAATTCACGAGTTCATTACTTATTCTTCCAAAACTAGAGGTTAACATTGTTTGGAGAGTGAACATTTTGTCAGATTCTAAATCTAATCACGAAGGAATGTGTGAATAGTGCAGATATTTTTAGTAAGAAGTTATTGTCAGAGATACGTTACTGACAGGTTAAAGTTGAAAGCAATGAACGGAATGCCAATTTAGGATATAAAAAACAAATAATAATAAAATGTTTTGATTTTTCAAACAAAACAAAATGATTGTTTATGATAAGCTTAAAATGTTGAAAATATGTTTTATTTGAAATAATATTAACCAATAAATTCATTTGAATATTAATTGAAATCTGAAAAATATAAATATAGTATAGCCTACAAAATATTTTTATATAGTCTATCGTATAAAATATACAATAATAGTGAGAAAGAAAATAAATAGCAATAGAGACATTTTCAAACACACTCCGAAAAAAATTTTCATCCATTTGGTGAATTATAAACAATATGATGCTTTTAAATATTTTTCATTTCAAGGTAGAATGAAAATTTCTAATTCTTATTCTAATGAAATTTAAAAAATAATGAAGCAATATTTATTTAGTATTTGCAAATTTGTTTTAAAACATCTTCAAACAAATGGAAATATTATTAAAAAATTTTATAAAACTTTTCTTAAGGATTTTTACATTTTTAAGAATATACATACTGTACTTAGGATTATTCTGCTTCTAATTATTTAAAGAAAAAACATTTTTTGGGAAGTATTTAAAAATAATTATTTCAAATATTAATATTTTCTTCCTCGATGTCACTACACTTTATTTCCATG
>WUQG02371233.1:0-18098 GCA_011317285.2 Androctonus mauritanicus | reverse complement strand
CTTCTGATAATTCCCTAGCAGCAATAAACAATCTATTATTTACATTTCTTTCAATGTAAGGATGAACCCAAAATTGTCTTATTTTCCTCCTTTTTCGGCGACGACAAAAATAATAAAATATATCATCATCATCACTGCTGGACACCATCTTGAATGAACAAAATCTGTACGCTTATAGTACGCTTCGTGTGTGGATGTGCAGGCGTACGCGTATCGTCAACTGCGAGTCGAATCTTGTACGCGTCTATGACGTTACGCTCCGTGTGCAGAGGGCCTTATTGTTAATACTTATATTTTCTAATATAAAAGTGACGATTTTACACTTGTATATTTTCGATTGATGGTGTGATAAAAGACCTAAATACATTTTATTTGAAATAAAATTATTTGAATCATTTAAATTTCCTCTCAAGAAAGAATATGACGTTTGAAATTAATTTATTAAAACAAATATATTCGAACAAACATAAATAATTCATTTGAAATAACTTTTAAGATAAATTATCTATTAAAATAAATACTGTACTCGACTTAATATCTTATTTGAAAATAAAACAAATTTTTTTAGTACATAATATCCCAAGTAAATTATCATTTCTTGCTTTTAAGGTATTTATTGATAACCATAAAATGAAAAAAAAATAAATGATAAATGAAAAAAAAATTCATTATTAATCTTGACTTAAATATTACAAAAATTATTTTATAAATTATTCAATACTTTATGTCTATCATATTATTAATCAATGAAATTCTATCATGGTTTGCTGTTCACAAAGGAAGTTAGCATATTAATGAAGCCATTGTTCTATTCCGGATATGTATGAATGCCTATGAGGAAAATGCTGTAGTAATTTATTGGTCACTGTATGGAATTGAATCGGAAAAATGCAAATAGATTTTATTAAAATTAAGCATAGCAGAGGTTTTCACAACTTTAGTTACATTTAATACTGATTCTGTACATTTTTGATATCATCTATCATCAAAATATGGCTATTGAGAGGCATAACTATTTAAAATGTTACTTGAATAGTTTTTCATATTTAATTTCATTTTTAACTGAAATTAAATTCTTACATGCATTCAAATAAACTTGTTTTTCGAAAGATGTTTACATTTTACAAAGTATACAGTTCTTTGCTTTTTCATTTCGTAAGACTTTTGAATTATTTCTTTATTTTTTACTGTTATTTTATATGGTGGCGTAATACAGTGTTTTGTTTTGGCGAAACTTTATATTTTGTGTTTTTTTCCCTATCATTTACAGAATTTTCGTGCTACAGTATACTGTTAAAGCCTCTTTACATTAGTCAATGAAGTTTAAGACAGGGGTCGCAAACTGGTGGCCCACGAAGGCTTCGTATCCAGCTCGCGACCTTGATTTCTTTGACAAGTTAGTACCATGGTTAATACAAAGGAAAAGATGAAGTTTCAAGATCAAATGAAAAAAGGACTCGTAGATAAAAATATTTGTTTTTAATTAGTCAAAATTATGTATTTTAATAATTTTCTTAAAGTACGAATAAAATGTAATTGAACTTCTAAACTTGTTATATTTTTAAAATTTAAAAATAAAAATTGTTATAAATTTAAATGATGGTGTAACTGTTTACGTAAGTCGTAAAGATCCGGCAACAAAAGGCCCTTTACACAGAATAATATTGAATACGGCCTGTGTCTGATATACATCTAATTCAGTAGCCTTTGCTGCATTTGAATTTGAGACTCCTGCTTCAACTATTGCTTGTATCGAGCAACTTGAAAAGATTTTGTCAATGTGAACGTCTCATTTTACTTGAATTCAGGTAAAATAGAAACGTATTTTCAAATTTCAAATTAATAGACACTTTTTCTATTTTTTACTGCCGAAGTGATTTGGCAGTTTGAATAACGAATGCTATTTGACTTCGATATTTTCAAATTAATTTAAGCTGATACTGATGAAGAGGCGGCCGGATGGCCGAGTGGTAACGCTGTTGCGTGCCATAGAGGAGGACCCGGGTTCGCGTCCCGGGTCTGGTAACTCCTGAAAAGTTTTTTCGGGGTGCTGGGCCCGGCCCGGCGATCCTCGTCCTTCTCCATCCAGCCCCCCTCCACGGGTGTGGGTGCAGCCCATGGTTGGAACTGATCCCGTCCCTTAGTAATCTCCCTGATTGTAAAGGGACGTAAAATATGCATAAAAAAATTGTCATTAGCAATACCATTTACACAATAATATTGCTATATGACAATTTCGCCACCAGTCCATGAGTTGACAAAGCGTCCTCATCCAGCAAAAAAGCTATAATGGTTAACGAATTTTTTTTTATCTCGCAAAATAGATTATGATCTATCTTTATAGATATATCACAATCTAATAACGGAACAGGAGTAGCATCTGCGTTTTAAGAGACAGTTGTATTATCCAGTGCAATGATTTTAAACTAAATAACTACTGCACAATAACTGAAGCAGAGATTTTGCCCCTCTTCAAGTAATTTATCATATCTTTAAGATAATAACTCAAAGATGAGCTGTATTGTTTTGCTCTATACAGTCACTCATTCTGTGTTTTGGTTCCTCACTGTGCATCCAACAAATCTATATTGTGCTTAAAGTCTTCTAAGTCTTCATAACCTATAAAAAGAAACTGAATACTTAGGCTTGTTGGATTCCTGGAGATTTGGAATTGCGGGCAATGACTTAGCTGACATTCACAAAAGTGGAACCACAAACTGAATTGGTAGTAGGAGCACAAACAAACTGTTTTTTGTTTTTTCCAGTTTTAATGGAAGCACATACTTGCATTTTCTTGCATTTTTATTCTCATTAAAATTAAATCCTTTTTGCATAATGCATGTATAAACTCATGGGAAAATATGTAGAACAAAGTTATAAAAGGTCAAATAACACATAAATTTTTCCTTAAAATCACCAACTTGATTTTAGGGAAAAATTTATGTTATTTGTTGACTTTCAGTTTTTCTCGTCGGCTGAATGCCGCAGCGGAAGTGTACTGTGCTTCTGCCCTGGAGGATGCGAGTTCAGTTCTTGCCTCCCACGTCTCCAGATTTTTTCAGGTGATGTCCGGACCCAGCCTATTACACACAATCCCCATTCATCAGGGAATAAAGGTAGCCTTTGGTGGAACTGGAATGTTCCGCAGCTTAATATCTACAAAGTGAAAAGCAGCGTAAAACTGCGCAAAAAGTATATTCTCTTTTTATTTTTTGAGGTTTCATAGTGTTGAAAGGCGAAGATAAACTTCATTTCTATTGACTATTTTCATAAGTAAAAAAATGATTATTCAACCTGTAAACGATTCTTCCGTTTATACAGGTTGAAATAATCGAGTTTTATTATGCAGTATTTTATTTGTTTTTTGTTAAAATGATATTCTTAGATATTATTAAAATGAAATTAAGAATTCATATTAATATTTAAAGATAACAGATATTAATATTAATAAAATTGTTTTTAAAATTTTAAAAACAATTTTATTGTTAAACTGGAGGCTCCGTCTCTTGGGCCACTATTTTTTGGATTGGACATAATCTGATTATCATCAGATTGATGATTATCTTCCAAATCATCAAATGTGCGAAAAATCTAAATGCATATTGGAAATAAATTTTTATATTTGCGTAAACATAGAAAACAGCTATAAAAAATTAAGGATTTGCGTTGAAAAAGGTTGTTTAAATAGAAATTACTAACACAATTATATAAGATAAGAATGTTAAGTTGACTGACAAATTTAATGTAGGTCGAGAAAACGATTAATTATCAAAAATTTTAAAAGGCTATTGAAATTAAAAGATTATTCGTTTTTTTTTTTTTACGTATTTAATCGCTGAATCAAAACATACAAAAATCACATTGATAGATAAATGAAAAATAAACATAAATAACATGGTCTAGCTATTTATCTCTTTGTTATCCAGCATTTGGGCTTATCCGATGCATTTTTCCTTTATATAGGTGGAATAATTGCAATTTTATTATATTGTATTTTAATCTTTTTTGTTATTATTCTTACACAATAATAAAATAAAAATTCGAATAATTTTTTGTTTTCGAGTCCTTTTATTACTAATATTATTGTTCAGCGATTAAGATCATTTCAGAATCTATACTAAATAATATATAATTAAAGATTGGGTCGTTTTTTAAGATAATCGATTTAACACATCGCGCCATCTATCGATAAAAATGTATTTTAAAATCTTTAATTTTTAAGAACTTAAAATTTTTGAATTATTTCTTTTAGACGTGTCTTAAACAATATCTCAATACCGAATTGGAATTTATAATCCCAATGATTAAGACGGAATTTTTATTATCCCCTTTACATTATGTTAATGCAAAATATAAAAAAAATAAATAAATAAAATGGTTTTAAAAAAATTACATTATAATTTTAATTAAAATTAAATAAAATTATTTTTTTCAATAAAGTGTATTTATTTTAATAAATATAATGAATATACCACCGTCTAGTAACGAAATAATATATTATATATGCTTTGTGCCATTGAGTTAGAAGATAATGGGGGGAGGTTATCATATGACTGAATCGGATAAAAGTGGTGGGTGCTGAAAATGGCTGAACTTCTGCTCTTAAACCAGTGGGGAATTCCCCATTAGGGAAATTTTACTGTTTCAGGAGAAATCAGAATCACTAATAAAATAAAATGTCCCTTATAAATTTTAAAATAAGTTAACATAATAAATAGTTTAAAAATAATTAAAATAAATTTATTGCACTATAAAAAAATATTTTCATTATTATACATATTATTTAAAATACATCTTTTGAATTAGGCTATCTTGGAAAGAGGGAATTATATTCTGAACTAAGTTGAAAAGGAGAAATGGAGCAAAAAAAAGTTGGAAAATGGAGAACCACTATCTTAAATCCTTAGAAATCACGCAGTATATAATGTTTATGTGCGTTGTGAAATATTTTACTTTTTTAATAACTCATTTTATGCTTCATTACATATTTTGAAATCCGAAAAATGATAAATTATTCCTAAATTATGATGATGCTATAGTTTAATCAAAATTAGAAATATTCTATTTTATCTGTTAATAATGAAATCTCTGCGATAAATCAAAAGAAAACTAAAAAGATGTTAGATATTTATAAATTATATAATATCATCAAAATTTAATTTTCAAATTTAAAATTGATTTAAAATTTTTATTAATAGATTCATAATTCTTCTGAAAAGTCAAATTCTGTATTATGTAACAGATAAAGTACAATCCTACTATAAATCTATTGTTCGTCGTACAGAAAATAAAACAAGCTTTATAATATTTAAAAGATTATAGGTTATTTATTTATACATTATATTATGCAAATTATTACCATAATAATTACTAAATTAAGAATAAATATGATCTCGGTAATCCGATTATGTTAATGGTCAAAATGATTCTCAATGTTACAGCTTCCGTCTACAAATTGTACATTATCCATCATTCATATCCTCTCTCCAGTGTCTTCTGAATCAATGCTCTGTACTGTATGCTGTAATAAGGATTTGCAAAATGAAACTGAATTCAGTTAGAATTTTAGAAAAATTTTTATAATTATAAAAAATAAACATCTCTTTTTCTCTTTGCAAATATTAAGCGGAAAGTATAATTTTATTCAGAACAAAATGACATAAAATGAGCCGAAAATTTTTCCCTTAGCTATCATCATAACTGGCTTTAGCAATTGCGAGGCCACCTGTATTTATTATTTAATAAAATTAGATATAAGGAAATATATGTTATAATGTTATAAAAATTAATAAAAATATTGGCATTATTTAATTTATATTTTATTAAAACGAAACTATATAAATAAATATTTTTTGCTTTCCGTTCTGTAAACTCTTTCAAAACATTGTTGAAGTTTAAGTTATTTGTTTCATCACATTATATGGATATTGCCAGGTTGTTATGGCGATCTTGGAGCATGTGTAAGCTTAAATAAAGTTTAATTAATTCTAATTTAGAAAAGTTCCTTTCCCCACTGTGAGTGAAATTATAAAAAAATATGCATAGAGTAATAAAAATATTTTAACATCCGATAGCACTCTCATTCAAAGCAAAAAATTTAAGAATTTCAAAGGCTTTCTAAAGTATGAAGAAGGAAAAATTGGTTCCATTTTTCGATTTAAATTTCTTATTTTTCTATTATTATTATTTCATTTTATTGACTTACTGAGTCCACATTTTTACTCTGACATTCCATGAACTGTAAATTATTTTCCAACAGTTTTGCTTACTACTTGTAACAGATTTAATATATTTAGAATAAATCTATATCTGATGTTTTTGATGCATTAAAGCGGAGCCCAATGTGGTCACATCGTCAAATCGGCTCAAGATCGATCCTAATCATAATATATTTTGTGTATTATATTTTATTCAAGCACTTCAAACTTAATAGTTTCAAAATATTCAATATTTTAATATAATAAATGTTATTGTTGCTCCTTCCATTAACTCTATAATGTGTCTTATTATTATTTGAAAAATATAAATTATAATTTGGCATCTCAGATATCTTATTTCGTTATTGTAACAATAACGAAAATTGCTATAACTTATTAAGAATTTTTCGTTATTTTAATTAAAAAAAAAATCTTTTATTAATTAAGAGCTAATGATTAAGTTTTAGTTGGTTAAGTCTGTGTTAAGTAACTACTGTGGTAGTTTAGAATTGAGATTTGTTATAATGGCATGATGAATAATCATTATTAAACTAAAAACGCCATATAAATATATATTCTATTAAAATTATTAATAGATCATAATGAAAATGAGATACGCTACTAATTAATTAGAAAAATTTCATATAAATCGAGAGAAATTTAATTATCTATTAATTTTAAAAATGAATATGCTTTGGAAAAGTCTTTATTGAGACTTATCAATCTTTATATTAATCGGAATATCCAAAATCTTGATGAATGTCATTTAAAGATGGAAGCATGAATAAGTCGCAATCAAGCTTTTGTCTGATACAGATAATATTTTTGAAATTATGTATGATTTTCGTTTTAAGTCTCTGTCTGAAAACTTCATTCAAAAGTCAAAGATAAAGCACTATCACTGATAAAGTTCCAATATAGCTGACTTCATATATTAGATTAGAAAAAAATTGGCTAATGTGACCCTCGAACTTCAGCTAACTAGATGTTTATGGTTCAATCCTTTATTGGGTCGTTCCGAAGTCATCTTTTTTGTCTTATACAGCATATCAACTATCAGATGAAGGATCAAATTCATCGAATGGCCTCGAACTACTTTCAAAAAATTTGGAAGCGTGAATTCGGAATTAAACTATGATTCTCTAAATAAGTTTATGCTGTACTACACACCCATCCGATCGATCGTTCCAATGTCATCATGGATTACAGATATATACGATGAGATCGTTCGAAATGATTAAAAAATAGCGATCATCGGACCGGATTTGGATCCCTGAAAATATTTCAAATGCAAGATTCAAAATTGATTATAGACGTCCAAACAGCAATTATATGCTTTAGCATTTGTCCATTTTTAAAATGATAATTTATATTCAAAATTTTACTTAAAAATTTTTATGAAATGTATAAGAATCGACTAATTGTTTAAATCTTTATGGATTATTCGGTAAATTCCTGATTCAATATACAGTAGGCTAATACAGTATATGGATTGAAATGCATAATTCATATTTTAATATTTTTAAATCAATTTATGATAGTTAATGCAATAAATATAAATTAATAAAGCAAATTATATTATTTCACTGTCTTAGTTAAAGCAAATTTTGACAATAATTTTACAAAATTCAAAAATTTAATAATATATTCATAGAATAATAAATATTGTTATTGTATGGATTATGAAATAATAAACAAATATTGAATTCCTTCAAAATAACATATTTAAAGTTAAAATTATTTTAATATTCGAGTCAATTTATATTAAAAAATCTGATAAAAAGTGTTCATAAAATAAATTTATGGAATAACCATTTTAAACAGGGCTTTAATAACAAAAAATGTAATCCAAATATAAAATTTACCAAGAATGAACATGCTATACATCAATTTAATTAAAACTCGCTTAAAAATTTTCTAGTCTACTGTGGCTATTAGTAAGTTTTTGCGATAACAAGAAAATCATGTTTAGGAAGAAAAATACGCTGACTACAGTTAATATACGGAGCCATCTTTTTTTTCACAAATTTGCTTTTTTATTATTTGATTCGTTGCTTTATTTAATATTCTATCAATAGATGACATTAATTAAAGAATAGAAATGACATCGTGTTACACAATTAAATGTCATAAAGGGACGCCATAAATTAAAATTACATCATCAAATATAATGTTAAATTTAATAATGCTGCCATCACCTATAAATTATCGTTCTCCAATGATTCAGTTCCGAATAAAAATCTTTAAAAATGTATTGAAATGCTTTAATGTTATTTAATAATAGTTAAAACTTTCACTAACTTTTTACTGTTAGCAAATATGACGTTAATTATTTTATATTTTTAATATTTTAATTGACAACAAGAATTACTGTTACAATGGTTGCACTTTATCCAAGTTGATCGATCACATCACTTATCAAACATCTATTTTAGTTCTTTTGTTCTTTATATGCTTATTAAAAAGCTATTTTAATTACTGGTTATTGTTTGAGGTATTGAGAAATTTATGAGATGTTTCGAAAATGGTTTTCATAAGCTTGGTTACAGTTATGATTAACTCTTTCTAGATTAGTTTCGAGATCGATTTCAGTGATGGATCGTCTTGATAGTTTTTCCTGTTAGCATTGGGACTTGCCCAGAATAGTCTTTCTTGAATAAAGACTGCCCGAAGCATGATGTTCGTGTCATCACCTTTTCTTATTGCAATCAATGTTCCCCAGAGGCACAAGCTACAACTCATTGCTGATGAAAGACGGGAATTCATTGATCTATTGTTTAAACACAGTTTTTTATCTTCGGTTTCAGATCCTTATAAAGGATTATCTAATCAGAATCACAATGATTTAACTGATATTTAGCTATAATTTTTAACATACGTTCCACTGGCAAAACTTTAATTCTCTCAAACTCACTTGACTTAGCTATTTAAATAATCATGTCATTATATTAGATAATTTCTTTTAATCTCTTGTTGTATTAATTATGCTATCCCATGGTGAATATTTAAAATTTTTCATCTATTATTCTAAATGTTTTATTATATTCTAGCAAATTTGTTTAAATGATTGGTTTGTATTAAATTATATAGTAATGAAGATTAATGAAAACACTTCTGAAGATCATCCTAATATATTATTTAAACAAAATTTAAGTTGAAATCACGATTAAATGAAAAATAAAAAGAAAAATAATTGCTAAATTCATTCTTATTATAAATTTTCAATAACGAAATTAAAGTTAATTAATAATTGTATTTATATATTTAACATGATCAGCGACTTTAGATTATATGATGTAAATATTTTTGATTTCAGTTTTAAATTTCAAAATAACTATTAACAATAAACAATAAAATTTCAAAATAACTAAAATAACAATATGGAACTGACATAGCTCATATTTATATATGAAGCATAATATTTCTATTCGTGGTTAAGTTTAATTTATTTTAATTGATCTTGTCATGTTAAAATGGTTGTATTGTCCTTCTAATGAATATATTTATGAGATGGTTGTGGTAATCTCAATATACTTTCAAAGGAAATGACATAAATTACCTTTAATGGTTGATACTTTCAAATTCAGCATTCTTAAATTCAATTACAGGTAACTTTTTCATAATATATTTATATTTAAGGAATAAAATTTTGTTTTTTTGTTGATTCAGAACATCAATACTAGACTAAAGCAATGAAAGGGAGAAGCAGATTCACGTCTATATGGGAAATAAAATCCGGGATTTTCTATTATAACCCATACAACGATAATCTTTTAGTATCCATTATGCTAGCTTTCGAATAAAATGATTTGAAGTTTCGAAATATCAATCTGAAATCAGAAATTTAAAATATTAATCTGTCAACTGCTAAAATGTCTGAGCATAATTTAAATTTATGTATAGACACATACAATTGAATTATTGATATCTGGAGATGGAATGATGATCTTTAGGTACTTTTCACTTTCTGAACAACGATTTCTCGATCGAAATTTAAAAGAATGAATATAAGAATATCGTAAAAATCCGGTATCATATTAAATTACTTCGAAAGGAAATTACTTCGTTTTAAAATAGTTTACTTTAAAACACGAATGAAAAATATCCAAAGTAAATCGAGTCATAGAGCAAATCAATCAGCTCAGACAGTAACTGAACAACCAGAATATGAAGTCTGAAGCGAAATAACTTTAATTAGGTCAATTAGTACGTTAATTTTCTACATCATTTTGAGTATAGCGGATCACGGAAGTTCGTAATGGATATGAGAGTAATAGATGATGTTTGCAATTAAAGGAAATGTATTTAATTGGACATTTCATATTCCTTTATATAATAATGTTGGCATAAATTTTCTTTAAACTGGAAATACATGTTTCAACTATTTACAGAATCACAGAGTTTTGATGTTTCACATTTTTTATCTGCTTTCTGAAGATGTGCAGAATTTATAAGATCACTCTACTGTTTATGTATATTTATTTATATCTCTCCCTCTAAGAATTTTTTAACCGACAATTAAAATTTTATGAAACTGGATAGAAAGAACTGCCATTAAAGTTGACTTTGGCATGCATTTTGTAAATCAGTAATTTTAACCATTTAAAAATTCAAATCTCTGAAATATTCTCTCAACACCTTTAAAGTAAATTAATGATTTTTATCAAATTTAGCAGGAAATAATGTGACTGAGCCTTGCCATTTAAAAATGGCGGAATTATACTTCTGATATTTTTTACTAATAACTTTGAACTATTCAATGAATTTTTTTAAATAAAATTCAGTAGAAATGTCTCATTATATATCTTTCTGCATCTTTAATCATTCCAAAAAAAGGGGCAAAGTACGGAAAAATTACGATTGAATTTCGACTGCAGTCTTTTTTTTTTTTTACAATTACTGCATAGTGTAATATGTTTCATGAAAAATATTTGAAGAAAAAATACATACTTGCAAGTAAATTTACAAGTATTTGAAAAAAATCCCGGAAGTTTAAAATTACATAGTGTGTGGTAAATATTATAGAAAAAAGATACAGGAAAAAAAATTGAGAAAGCTAACAGAGAATAAGATTGGAATAGAAAAGGTGTAGAAAACAGGTGGTCAAAACAGATTCCAGATAGATATCAAGAAAAATGATAGAATTGTAGGTCATGGAAATAAGGAATGAGAGATGTTGAAAAGTGAGAAGATTTGAAGGAAGAAATCGAGAAAATGGAATAGAGGGAAAAAAATCTTATTTTCATGTATCGGATAACTTGATCCATAAATATAACTAAAATATACATCGTAATAATGAAAAACATTTAATATTTTATATATTTTATTTTCAGGTATCACTTACATAAAAGAATTATGTTAAAAATAGTTTATCTAGTTTCTGAAAGGAAAAATAAATTTTTAAAAATAGCATTGGTTTAAATAATCTTATATAATTTAATCAAATATAGATTTAAGATCTCGTATAAACAACTGATTTATTACAAGTAAAATTATTATTAATAAGAACTCATTAATTTATCATTATTATATGCTATTACTTTTAACAATTAGATAACATTAATATACTCGTAATGAGGATCAAGAAGCTGATATACTAATTAAATTAAGATCATAGACTTTCATTAACTTGCATAAACTTAATGTAAAAGCACGTATGCATAGTGTATTACTTTATTAAATAAACATGTGCATTGAATTACTTTATTACATAAATATATTTAAAGAATTCTCTTAACTCATTTATTCATTTCGGAAGTTGTCTTATCTAATTAAATAAATTTGACTTCTGTAAATGTAAATTTAAATTACAAAATTTCAATACCGAAAATCTGAACGATCATCGAAAAGTCATTATCATTGTATAAGATAACAGAAATTTGGATAATTCTCAATGAATAATTTAATCAATGGCAGTATATATAATGAAAGTTTTAGACACACGTAAAAAACCTTTTTTAATAAAAAATAATGATAGGTTATATTTCTAAATTTCTTGAATGATTTAGTATAGTAATTATGAGAAAACGGAGGTGTTTCTTTCCTATAAATTATCATTTATGACGATAAGGAATAACTAACAAAACTAAAATGCAATTTTTGATTAATACAGTCGAATTTCGATGCATTTATAAATCAAAACTTGTTTTCTGCGAATGAAATTTAAAAGTAGGAATAAATCTTGTATTATGTAGTATGCTCATCTATTTTTTTCCATTTTTAAAGATAAAAACAAATTATATTTTTATATTTTATCAATAAAATTATTATTAAATAAACATCATCATTAACTGGATATTAATTTCAACTCCATAACAAAATTATTATTATTAGCAAGTAAATTCACATTCACTAACATTTCGTTCGCATTATTTAATAATCAAAAATATTGACAAAATATAAAACTTATTTTCTATCCTTAAAAATAAAAGTAGATGAACATACAGTATAAAATTTATTCGAAATTTTAAAATTCAATCAAAGAAAACAAGTTTGCCTGATATATTCAAGCATCTCGAGAATTTTTTTTCCTTTCATTTCTGGTTTCTTTCAATCATTTCAGTTATCTAAAGTTTTATTCTTCTTTTTTTTTGCGAGATAAGCAATTCAGTTATCAAATATTTCAACTTGAAGCACAACACAGGTTTACTATTGATTATCATTGCATGAACGTAGAAGAAGAAAAAATTCATCTGTTTGCCAACATTGAAATACGATTCACTCTCATGTATATCCTATAAGACTCAATACAAACTTTCATTTACAAAAGTTATATTACTACAAAACTTGAAAAAATAATATATATATGTGCACTATAGCTAATAAAAAAATGATAAAATTTGAATTATATTCATTTTAATATAAGCTCAGGAATTAAAAAAAAAAGTCTGTTTTACAGGTTTCAATTCATCAACGTTAATTTTGATTAAATTCTTAACAAGTGCCATAAAAATTTATTTCTTTTACCCAAAGAATGCCATAAAATCTTACAATTTAAAATGTTAAAGTCATCAATTTTATGAACGTAAACGTTAGTTTAATAAATTTAACAAGCATATATTAATTAATCACAAAATATTTTACTTATTATATATAATACCTTATTATAGTAATTATCTATTATTGATAAAATTTTGTGTTCGTAATAATGCAATACAGTATTATATCATTGTAGCAATAATGTTGTACTGTATTATTATACAAACATTGAAAGAGAAATTCTGAAACAAGATATTATATATTTTGTAATTAAAAAATAAATATTGTAAAATATATAAATAAATATATGCATATAAATCTTCTTATCCTGTAACTCTCGTTGCATATACAGTTATAATGAATATTACGTCATGTACTATTGTTGCATGTAAATAACATTTTATTATTTTTATTGTTTCGTCATATGACGTTCGTGGATCTTTTAACGGACGAATATTTAAATATGCTATTGTGATGCAATGATATTTAAATTATATTTCGTAATCATTTTTTAAAGATTTTATTAAAAACATTTATTTGGAATTTTTAATGGAAGAATATTCATCAAATAGCGCAAAACGCAAATTTCGTTGTTGTAACTCTACGTATAATAATAGTAACGCAGTTATTTTTAAATGCGGTAAACTTAAATTTAAAATTTTTGTTTCGAGCACTTTACGAATGTCTAAAGCGAATTTTGGTGTACCATCTGGAAAAACATTAGACTTTTGGGTATTGTAGTTTTTATTTCGGAACATAGGTATTTTTGTGTATCGAGTTAAATTTTTTTAGAATTTCAATTGTTATTATTTTTGAATAACAATATATTGTCGTTTATATATATATATATAAACTACTGATTAACTGTTTTTATAACATTATCTATTTACTTTCATTCTACATTCACAGATAAAGGGAATATTTTATATAGCTTAGACTATTTTATGTAACTTTAGAAAGAAAAACTCTTATCTTATTTTTCCAGTCGAAAAACAATAGAAACAGAACTTTGATTTAACAATAGAGGAAAAACACTACTCCAATTGTAAATTTGATCATTTCTCTCTTCAACTATTTGAGAAATTTCGTTTGATAAAAGAAAATAGGATGATATCGACGATCTATCTTCATTTTTGAGATGTCAGAAAGTTTATCATTTCGATCAATATCTAACCGGAAAGATTTTACTCTGCAATTTACCATAAATTGCTACAATTTACTATAATAACTTCTATATTAAAAAAGAAGAAGAAACGAAAAATTCTCAAATTTTTGTAAAGTTTTTCAGAAAAAAAAAAAAATGTTTAAAAACATTACATAAAACACTTTTTAATTAAGTAAGATTGATTAAAATCGTATTTCTTAGAGTCACCTTAATTGCGATATAAAAGCAAACATTTTGTATGCTAAACTGCCTTTTGATATTAACGAGTTAAGCGAAAAAATGAAAGAAACTTCCTTCTTTTTTTGAATAGTAATATTAATGATTTCATATATCTGCAACTTAATTATCAGTTTTTCTTATCTTAGTCTTTATCCCGTTGCAGATATTTATAGAGATTATACTTCCTCTACCTAATCAAAAATACGATGTCATTTCTAGTATGAAGAATGAATGAAAAATTAAGATTTTAATAAAGATAATTTTTTTTTTTAACTTCAGCTATAAAATCTACTAAAGTGGAAATCTGATAATAAAAAGAGGAAGGAGTTTATAAATTTAATATAACTTTTTGCTGAGTCAACATAGGTGTTATCTAGCAAGTTGCTTAAATTCATCATCCATCTGAATTATCTACGTTTAAACTTGAATATATAAATACATAGATCTAAATAAATGAATGATTTATCTAACAGTTAATATAATTTGAATAAAAATCGATGATGATGATGATGATAACACTGCAAATAGATTTATGAAACATGTTAATAGGTTTATGTTCAATTAAATATTCGTATATGACTTGAAAATTGCAAATTATAATATGCAAATTATTTAAAAAATTAAGAAAATTTATTTACAGTATGTGAAAAGAAAATTCCAAGAAAAATTTTTCTTGTAAAATGGATGTGAATAAATATTTAATGCTTTCCGCCTCAATACGTTATTTTAATATAAAAATATATAAACAACATCTTAAATTTTATTTATTTTTTTTTATAAAGATATAATAGACAAACTGATAACAATTTTATTATTTTATAGCTATACTGTATATGTATTTATAATGTTAAAACAATCAGTCTGAAGAATAAAAAAATTTAAAATACAAAACAATGATTAATATTAAGAATAATGGTTTGATAACCAAAAATAATGTTTTATCAGAGATAATTAATTTTTTTTATCGTATTCAAAAACTTATTAATGGACAGAAACATAATGGTAATCCGTAAAAGAAACGATACGCTAACCTTGCATTGCGTGAGAAATGTTTACAGCCATCTAAATACAAAAAGAAAAAAAAATATCTAATACGTTTTTCTAAACTTATAAAAATATATAATTATGTTAAATTTTCAAAGCAAAACGGAAAACTTTTATATATTGCACTTCCTTAATTTATTTTTCTAAAATAAAATTATTTATTAATTCAGATAAATAGTTTTAAATTTAAAAAAAAAAATACGAAAATACTTTTCGAATAATATATAATTTGTTTTTTTATTTATTTTTATTTTTCGTTTCTGTAATATTTATACTAAAAAAAATTTATTTTATTATTAGATTGAATGAAACGGTGTTATGCAAAAAAAATAAAAATAAAAATAATAAAATTTGGTTGTCAACCACACAATTTTTTACTAATGAAGTCTGATGGGATTTTTGTTCAACTTTCAAATCAATATACCTCCTGTTTACACTTAATAAACATATTAAACTAATGTAATTTAGATATTTATTCTATATTTCAAACATACAAATTTAAATTTTACTTTTGAATTTTTACAAATAAAAGGTAATAAATAAATAAATAGGATTACCTGAATGACTTTATAAATATATAATTGAAACGTTCAATTTATCAAAAGATAAATTACGTTAAACTTTTCTAGAAGTAAAATTAAAATTAAATATTTCTTAATCATAATTTAAATTAATATAATTTATTTAATAAATAGCACGAATATTATATATATATATAAAATTTTAAATTTAAATAATTTTATATAAGATATTACGTTAATTAAAGCGATTTAATTAATTTAATTAAATTTCTATTTCTTTAAATTCTTTAGTTAATAATTAAATTACCTGTATAAGTTAGTCTTCCAGTAAGTTTTAATATTATTTACTGTAGATGTAAAAATTTTTGATATCCAGTTTTGTAATAATATTTTCTTTAGTTTATAAAATCATTCTTACTTTAAAACACGCTGAAGTAATTATTGTTTTAATGGAATTGTTAACTCAATTTAAAACATAATTATAAACTTTTGCAAAATTACATTTGTGAAAATAAAGGGAAAATGTATAAATCTTATAATATTTTTATTGCTTTCGTATTTAAAACGTATAATTATATAAATACCGTGTTATTTATTTGTACTCATTAATATGCTGATGATATGCAAATTACTGTAAGTTTGTTAAGAAATTTTAGATAAATCATTATCTTATTTTAAAGTAATTATAACAACATTAATAATAATTTAAAAAAGTTAAAATAAATATTATGATATTAATACAATATTTATGCATTTATCAATTTCTTAATTTTTATATATTTCTGATGAATTAAAACGACTGAATTCATTGTATTCGAAAAACAAATAAATAGTTCCTGCAGGAACTTGTTTCAGAATACATTATTTTATTTATTTTGAAATGATTAAAAATGATTACAGGATCATAATATAGATTATTCAAATTATCTTCAATGGAATAACCGTTGAGTTGAATGTCATTAAAATCTATTAAATAGTTCAGTAGTTATTACAGAAAAATCTCGGGAAGATTGAACGTCCACCATTTTTAAATGGGTAAACTACAGAGTTAATTAAATTTACTTCAAATTTGATTTCAATAGTCTGACTATCCTACTAAATTTAATCAAACAGTTTGAAAGTTATTAGGAAGAAACCTTTGAGATTTGAATAACCAACATTTTTAAATAGTTGAAGAAAGAGGATTAAATAATGTGGCATCGAGTTTACTTTTATTGCCAGAACATTATCATCAAATTTCATGAAAAAAATATTAATTAGTTTAAAAGTTATTAGTGAGGGGAATAGTTTCAAACATTAGACAGTATGCTGATCCTGTAAGCTTCATTTTGCCTTGGAAAATAAATTAAAAACTATGGCCTATACAAAAAAGTGTCAAACCCAGTTCTTACGGAGAGCCATTTAAGAGCAGCATAATATTGAAAGGCATTTAAACATTCAAATCCGTTGCATTCCCAATTGTTTATATTTTACAACAATAGATTTGTTTTATAGACGAATAAAACTTGAAAAAATTAAATGCATTCTATAAATAAATTAAAGAAAATACATAATTTTATGTTTAATTTATTATTCGAATTAACGATATTTTCCTGTATTATCCTGTTTACGAATCATGATAGTAATTAAATTATGTAAAATATACGCTTATTTAAAATGTTTATAATAATGAACGGGTCGCACTGAAGAGTGCTGGAAACTTCATGTGGTCCGTAGGTCATGTGTGTGACATGCTTGATCTACACTATATTTCTACTATGAGGCTCCGACTAATGGAAACTATTATAAATTAAATATTAAAATTAAGTTTGTGTTACTTCCAGGTCAAAAAAATTTAGGACATTTTAATAAAGTTTTTGGCAAATTAAGAATTCTGAGTTATAAGGTGGGTGTCCGGGTTATGGCCATGTTCCTGATATGGCCACCCTGCGATTATGAGTTAGCTAACCAAAAAATCCGCAAAATAGCATCAGC
>WUQG02371122.1:0-18099 GCA_011317285.2 Androctonus mauritanicus | reverse complement strand
CTTTCGGTTGATCCCATTACAGGTACTGATCAATCTGTTATGGGAATGAAGTAGGCAATGAGAAATAAATCCCTTACGAGTTTCGAAGATATAAATAAAATTAACCGAATAGCCGCTTATAAAATAGTTATTTACCGTTTTGGAATGAATGGTGGGATTCAAGCCGTTTTGAATGGTGGGATTCAAGCCGGGGTCAACCCATCCTGAAAATTAAAGAATTGGATTCGGAATTGAATCTAGTCAAATGTGATAAACTATTATTTTAACTGCAATTTCAGATTTTGTTCAGACTAAGGACGTTAGTTCAGACTGACTAAATTCAAGATATTATTTTTACTGAAACATATTTTTGCGAACACTTTTAAGTCTCGTCATTAATTAATTAAATATTGAATTAAACGCAAAATGATTTACAAGAAATAGTTTAAATTATAAAAAAAAACTGCATAGTATTAGTTTTATTTTTATGCTAAGCAAAATACTTGACAAATTTTCAATAATAAGAATAGACCTGATATAATAGCTATGTTAGTTTTAGTTCAGCGCCATATGAGGCTGAACTAAAACTAGAATGGGATATATAAATACTTTATCTGATGGTGACCATTTTTAAAACTCACCATGGCAAATATTCATGATGAGGTCAACGAGAAGATTGAAGATGAAGTTCAAGAGGCTGGACCTTTTTTCAAAAAAAGGGATGTAGGATCCCAATTTGAACCTGATCCTTTAAAGTGGTAAGTGAATGCTTTATCACGCGGCTATCAGGCCGACTCTGAACTAACGAATAATACTCCTGTGATCATGTTTTCAAGAGAATTAATTAAGAAACAAAAATTATGATGGATATGAAAAAAATATTTTTCACCAGAAGCAAGATTACCAGAATGACAAATGTGAAAATAAACAAAATTAAATCATTATAGATTTTGATAATACAGTTGTTATTGAGAGTATCAAAATAAAAGTGCAACCACTTTTAAAATTCATCATGCTGCACTATTGTATTTATTGCTTTATGTTGTTTTCTTTATTCATTGTTATTTTAATATCACTTTTTTGGCTAAGGCACTAAGTGATAAACATTCCAAAGCTGTCGACTAGCTATCCAGCCGACGGCTTTGGAATGTCTACCACTTACTTATTAGTACCTAAGCCGGATAGCTGCCATGGAGGTATGCTGTACTTCCATCCTAAACCAAGTTCAAATCCCGGATCCCACAGCTCCAGCTTTCTCAGGAGAGGTTTTTTTTCAGGAATCTCATTCTTTACCTGACGGTTATCCCACCAAAGATCTGATATGCCGTAGTAGACATAGAACTGCCCCACCGCTTAGTATACATTATGTGTAGAAAAAAAGACATTTCAAAGTCCACCATGAGTGCTCACACCCATGCTAGAGTCGGATAGAAAAAGGAATTTGATTGGCCAGAATCAAATTCCTTTGAAACTATTTGGTAGCTTGGGAACCAAGTCGAGCTCTTTTTCCATTTTGAAAACGTAGATTGAGTTTGCCTTCCATTTAGCAGATAGACTACATAGTTAAGAGTCTAACCGAACGGTTATGTCTTTGTGTTGTTATCGGGATTCGACTATTAAATGTGATTATTTTGATACCATACAACAAATTTTTAGGGTAAAATGAGACATTTCAACTATTACTTAGAAATAAGAAATTCCAAATTATGAAATTGAAGTTTTTTGTTTTTCGTTTTTCGTTTTGTCTTATTCCGTTTTACGTGAGTAAGACAAAACGATCACAATGCATTTCTAGCAAACAATACATTTCTAAATCACAATGCGTTTCTAGTGGTGGCCGGATGGCCGAGTGATAACGTTGTCGGCGTGCCACGCAAGAGGAGCCGAGTTCACGTTCCGGGTCTGATAACTCTTGAAAAGTTTTTTTCGGGGTGCTGGGCCTGGCTCGGCGATCCCCGTCCTTCACCATTCGGCCTCCTCCACAGGTGTGGGTGCAGCCCGTGGAGGGGGCCGGATGGTGAAAGTTAGGGACCCGCCCCTTAGTAATCTCCCTGATTAGAAGGGCCATAAAATATGCAAAAAAATGCATTTTCAAAGATTATTACGAAGTTTAGCTCAGCAACGAAGTTGAAGAATACAGATGCATGAATGAGTCCGGATCCCTCAGAAAATTAAAATCAGAAAATTAGGAGCTAGATCCTTCAAGTAGAAAGTTTGAGTTTACCCACGCGACCATCCTGCCGAACGCTATTTAAAATCAAATGACATTCGTGCTTTTTGTATATTTGATGATATACTTAATTCTAAATATACAGTACATGGAAAACAATAAATTAATTTATATTAAAAATTTATAGTCATCATCAGTATCCAACAGGAATAGCAAGGAAAATCAAAGCATTTCAGTATTCAAATTTTACTCATTATTATGAAAATTATTATCGGAATCCATTTCGAGATTTTGTTATCATATATAATAAATCCATAGATTTATTTGATTCAAAGCATATGGACAAATATTCATTTTTAATTTAAATTTCTATCAATGAAATTATTTTTAATCGACTCGTTCATTTAAAAAAAAAAAAAAAAAATTATTCTATGAATATCAAGATAGTGGATCGATTTTTGAAGCAAAAATCTATATGCATGCATGCCACAAAATTGCTAATTTATTTTTTCTCACAAACTCTTAAACATTATTAGAGGAAACAAGTTAAAATTGATAACGAAAGATGCGTAGGAACGGTTTGTTGACCTATTGCAAATTTTCTCAATTACTTATTCAAGCAATCCTATTCATGGGACACAAACTTAATTGCCTAAAAAACTGTATTACAGAAGATCAGTGTGAAGTTGTTTTATAATTTCAAACGTTAATTACATTAATCCTAAGAAAAAAAATCATCTACTTAACTTGGACATGGTATGCCGATAAAATTTAATGAAGATTGAAATTCTATAATTATTTATGAACTCGTCACATCTAGTAATAAAATTACAATGCTTCTGAACCTGTTTATTAATACGCATCATCCTCATCTACTGAGAAATGGGCAAAACTACAGATATTAAATTAAATTTTTAATTGAATTTAATTATGTTAATATACAGTACAATCTTATTTATATTGATTGTTATCGAGATAGGCCAATTGCAAAAAAATTAATTGAATATGTAACCTAATTACTGATGACTATTTTAAGTGTAATGAGCGTGACATTTATTGTTTTAAAAACTACTATATTTAATTCCATCTTAGACGTGTAACGTAGGCGGAGTGAAGGTCAAGTACCTAACATTGAAGGAGTATATTTAAACGGGAAAGTATCATTTTGTTGCTACTACATTGGTTTTCGGGATGACGTGAAGTGAACTGCATATGAATTTCAACACGTAAATTATATTACCAGGGTTAATTTTTTTTTATCCCAAGGTCTTCTTGCCGGAGGATTTTCATCTATAAAAAGCAATAGATTTATTCATTCGCTCTACCGAACATATCAGATTTTTCTTTAATTCTTATCAGTCCCCGGTAAAGAGCCATTTAGCTTGAGCTTAAGATAGGGGTCTTCAAAATTTGTTATAAAATTAATATGTAATTATTTGTGAATGATCTCATGGTAATTATAATCATAACATTGGAAAATGATGAAGAGTAGAGGGTATATTGAGTATTATTTTATAAGAACACTATTGATTTGCGTTGAATCACTGTATTTGTGCTCTATTTTTATTCCTATAAACTTCTCTTACATTGATATTTTAAGTGTCCAGTTAATTCGATGATGAGCAGATTGATTTACCTGATAAAGGAACTCAGAAAGGAGTCGAATTCTTTTGAAATCCTATTGTTTTATGTACTGAATATACGACCAACTTGACTTTAAATTTGGGTTACATTTTATTGCAGTTACATTTACTGAAGGGGAAAATACGCGATTTTCAAAACACAATCTTGAATAACTCGTAATTGTGAAAGTCTATTATTTCTTTGAACAAAAGATCATTTAATTTCTTACTATGTATCTCTCTAATCACGTTTATTAACCATTCATTACCTAGAAATGCGGAATCGAATTTTTTCTTTAGCAATACGTAAAGAGTCGTTAACAGACAATACCAATGCTTCCTGTTTAACAACCATAAACAAAACAAAACACGCTGCATGCAAAACTAATCTTGCGGGAGTCAAATTCGTTCTGTAAAATAAAAGACAACACAATGAAAGATATTAATCAATACAGTTATCAAATTAAAAGTTAAATTAAAAAAATATATATGCATATATATATAAAATAATTCCATCATAATGGACGTGAGATGCTGCAGAGTTTAATGACTGCTTCTAATGTTATTCGGTATGCAAGTTATGGGTTATCAACCTAATTACACGAAGAGTGGAATAAATAATTAAGAGTTTGCAGGTGATGGAATGAATATACAACCGGTCCTACTGATGAGTTACTCGTCGCAAGTCGAGAACATGCGTTCATCATTAACATGTCCAGATATTTTTCAAAATATGAGTGATGCACTCTTGAGACTGATAAAAGAAGAAGCATCGCTTAATTTGCAAGCGTGTACATGATTGATAATCATGCTTTATTTTTTAACAGAAAGTCACGTTTCACCGTGAAGTCAAAACACGATATTTTAGGAATTCTTCGATATATTGAACCACGCAAACGGAATTTTGAGTTAATAAAACTGGTTTCCACTATATTCAAAAGTTGAATGAATCCTTACGGTCTCAAATTATACCTTTTCTTCGTATCCACAAGGAAAAATTCGATATCTTTAGTGATATTTATGCAACGCAATGTGAAGTCGCGAAGTATTTTGCGGCATTCATAAACGTGAAGCATTCTTTAAGAAAACATCACGAGATTAGTTAAAAGTTGAGCAACACCTTATAAAATCCCACAAATTCTCCATTAAAACCGAGATATTCGAAGGATATAAAGTTATACTTGCGAAAACTTATTAATGCAATCAGGTCAGTCATGGTCAACCTTCCATATAATCAGACAATATTGTTTCAGAATGGGTGTAGTTAAGTAGCCTATTTACTTACGTGTTATCGGGTCAGCATTTAATACTTATGTAGTGTCAACAAACCGCCTGTCAACATACCAGTAACCATTATTTCATTATTCATAATTTCGAGATAAAGTTTGTCCTCCATATTTTATGTTATAGTTTGAACATTTCAGAATTCATAATTATCGCTTAAGCATTATTATGTTGCATTATACAATCTTTTAGACTATAAACTTTCACAACAAATAGGTCGAGTCAGTAAAAAATTGCCAATGATGATAATATCACGTAACGTTTTCACATATAAAGTGACGTTTTTAGTATCCTGTTCTGTAGAAAGTAATGAATCAGGTTCTCATGCCTAGAGCATCACGTTAAAAGGAAACAAGCATGTTTACTTCTGATTAAAGAACCAATTTAATTGGTTTAACAGAAAAAAAAAGAAATAATTCTGCAACAATACAGAATAATAATGTCCTTGAGTATTATCACAACTAAAAATTTTTTCATGCAACATACAGT
Organism: Androctonus mauritanicus; assembly: GCA_011317285.2. Classification (NCBI taxonomy): domain Eukaryota; kingdom Metazoa; phylum Arthropoda; class Arachnida; order Scorpiones; family Buthidae; genus Androctonus; species Androctonus mauritanicus. The sequence goes on along the minus strand of WUQG02371122.1, from coordinate 12,555 downwards.
AGGAATTAAAATTTTCGAATCAGTAGAAATAACAATAAAGGCTTTCATTGCACTAATTGATTTGCATATTTTTATAATAGTATTTAAAAAATGCAGAAATTCAACTCAATTTTTATCAATGCTTAGTGGCTAGCTAAAAGAATTAACCACCTTTACGTTAAGGAGGAAAACTTTTTTTTCCTTCAATTTTCTTTGCCTCTTAATATTGTGGATAACCTATAATTACTAAAACAACCGATCGAATGGATACATTAATACCAAGAAATTTTTGAGAAAAATAAAAAATAAGGATAATTTGTACTTGGAAATAGGAGCTAAGTCGCACAAAAACTTTATTGGACATAAAAATAAGAAACACTATTCTAACATACTTATCACTGTTTGAACGGCATGTTATTCTCATATTTTCAACAGAAAAAAAAAATTATTTACTTTTCTTAAATGTTTACGCAAAATTAGATAATATTGCTAGGCATTTTTCGCTATTTTAACACACTAAAAATTGTGTAGTTTTAGCGAAAACTTTTTAAATGGATTTTTTAAAATAAAAAAGGCAATAAATTATATTTTTTCCCTTCTAGTTGTATAATAATAATAATAAATTACTTCAAACATGTTCGTGTTTTCCTCGTCGCGTTTTTTATGCATCCAGTTAAAAGTTTTTTTGCAAGTAAAATATGACTTTGATGATTCAGAAGTTGTAGACTCAGAAATCTCCTCCCACCGAGATTACATAGTTAATATAATTAATGCTAGACACTTTCACGAGTACAAAAATGTTTGAACCTTGACCCAACTATACAAGGATACCTGACTCAATCCCGGTCTATAACTATGATAGAGAGCTACGCCCATATTTCGTCACTATTTGATATCAATCATTTTGGAATTGTTTACGTTATAAGGCAAAAGAGAAATTTTGAACATTTTTAGTATTGTTACGAATTCTTCGAAAGCGGCGACGTAATAATGAAAAGTACGCAATAATCTGTTTTACAACAAACGTTGTTTTTTGTCGTTAAATGGATTGTTCCAATCGTTTTTTTTTTATTAAATACTAATAAAGTCTGTGCTTGATTTAGCAACGGTTGCTAACAGCAGGTCGTTGACCATAAGATACAGCTTCCAAATAAGTGGTACACCATTTTACAATTGTAATACCTAGACAGAATACTACACGACATACTTCCTTTCTTTTAGGAATGATGAGTTATCAGTTCTTTTTTTCCTTGTAACATAATAATGGATACTCTATTTAATCATTTTATCATCATGTACAATCGATAGATCTCTATGCGGATAAAATTTCAGGTCGGAAACATTTGTTTAAAATTTAGATAAGTATCTATAGAACCAAGAAGTACGATTTATGTTCCATTCGTCCACTGGCTTATCTGCTGTGTAGAGGACCAAAAATAGGGAGTTTGTTACGTATGCTTCTCCACCTTCTATACGAGTTGCGTGATTTTTAACCATATAAAGTTCTCAAAGATTGAATTTGATTAAGATAAATATGTTAAAACAACATGTTTGTTGTAATCTCACTTTTATTGAGGATCAGAAATATTTCGTTCTGACAGAATTAGGTTTCTGTCGAAACAAAGCTGACCCATCCCAGAAGCATGGTTATGTGCTACTTAGATCAAACAAAATAAAGCAATTTTATTGTTTTAAATCTTATAATAATAATAAAAGATTAACTTACTTTTATACAGGTTAAACGTTTTAGAAAACATACCTGAGAAGTATTTTCTCAGAAAATTATAAAATTTTTGTATAAAAAAAAAAAACACGATCTGTTAAAAGTCCGGTAGAGATATTGTTTAGCATTAATAACTGGAAATGAATTCAAGGTCTACAGAAAGTTCTTGCAGTTCAACTGATTACTCATTCATGACAGTTATTTATTGAAGGATTTTCTATTGATTTAACACGGGATTAGCGTGTTATCGTAAATCTAAAAACGTTATTTTTAAGTTTAAGACTAGAAATGAACTTAAAGCTCTACAAAAGTTCTCGCAGTTCAATCGATTATTCATTGAAGGATTTCCTATTGATTTGACACAGGATTAGCGTGTAATCGTCGATGTGAAGACGTAATTTTTAAGTTTAAGACGTAACAATGCATTTTATGCGTGGTCCTTTCATAAACACTTCAATTTGACCTCAATACCTGTCCCATTTTTATCTACTTTCAAACTGCAACAGGACGTTAGGACCACAATAGAAACCTGTATTTTAACCAGTTTGTCCTGCTTTTTCATTAAAAAAAATAAGCAATACGGTGTTTGAATCTAGACAGAACAGAACATAAATTTTTTTTTTTTTAATCCAGATTTTTTCCCGACATCTTTCAATGCCAAATGTTAGACCTTTTTTTGTTTCTTCCTTTTTTTTAACCACGTCTAGTGGCATAGACCACAGATATTTTTGTTTGATAAAAATCCCGAAAACACCTGTCATTGAAATAATTACTAATCTATTGTGGAAGAAGCATTTTTTATCACGTTTTTCAGTCATGCTTGTTGTTCGTGAGATTCGTTTCGTGACATCTGAGGACGGATACTACCGAAAACATGTTTTCTTGCACCTGTTTAGTCAAATATTTCGTTTCTTAAATGAATAAAAATTGCATTAATAAAAAATTCCGAAGAGAAGAGAAAAAAAAATTCGAATGAGACACCAAAACTGGATATTTTTTTAAACGAATTTCATGCGATTTGTTAGGTCTGTTTTTATACTGTTAACTTGAATAAACGAAGCTAAAATTCGCAATAACCTTCACTAACAAGTAAATGAATGAAAAAAAATTATTTACGCTTTAAAAAACATCATTTAAAAGTGCTTCAAAGTCAAGTGATATAGGAAACGTGGTTAAAAAAAAGTTGAATATTAATTGAGGAAGAGGTTTGCTGGTTAAGCGCTTTTTATGTTAAGATCTAATTGGAGAGCGAAGAGTGACTCTCATGAATAATTATAGACATCAAACGGCAGTATCTACATACGAACGAAGACAGTTTCTACGTCTAGACGCACACCTAGAAGGTCAACAACATCGTAGACACGACATCCGAACTATCGCATCGATCCCCTGCCAACGCATACATACACGCACACATACATACATATACAGAGAAGTATACAGTTTTAATTAACTCACCTGAAAAATTGATGATTATTATTGCTAGGAAGCATTCGATGAACCGTATCCATTCCATGCTTTTCGTTTAACGTAGTATCTTCTCCGAAACAGGTTCGATGATGGAAAGCTGCACGTTTCTGCAGGGATGAAGTTTTTATTCGGTTGTCCCATTTTGCCTTCGCCCTCTGGTGGCAGCGTCCTGAACTTAAACTTTACTAGTTCAAGAACTCGATCCTGTAGATAAGAAAGAAGCTCCCGAGTGCATCCATTTAAAAAAAAAAAAACGATATAAAATTTTAAATCTATAGTTTACTTATTTTAGTAAGTAATATTAAAATATTGAGTATATTCTTGGACGAAAATTTGACACTTCTCGATAGACATATGTTCAATAATTCGTGGAAAAGTGATGGATGATTAAAATATTAATCAAAGATAGTTTTAATCCAATTGATAGATCGGGTTTAAGAAAAATGACAATATAAATCTTGAAATGTTTCGTAAACAGCGAGTGATGAAAAAATAAAGTAAGCAAGTAAAATGCTCCACCCAAAAATCGAATTTCTCAATTTTTAATGAAGATTAGTGTACATATATAAAGCGTGACGTTTTTTATTATTATTTTTTCGATAAAAAAAATAGTACTTTTTTGTAAAATCGTTGCTTATGTTACTTCAAACTCTAACAGACTTTCAAATCAGTCTAGTGAAATATGACGAATTACGCAGATTAACATTTAAATTAGCGTAATGTTCAATGATAAAAATTATCAAATGAGTGTAAAATAATAAATTCAGAATGCGTTTTACGACGTTTCATATCGGAAAACTTCGAATTTCGGACAGACGAGAACACCTCTGGGAAATTTAAATAAGTGGATGCATCGGTAACCAGCCTACTCCACGCCATAAGTTTAGATGTGTAGCATATAAAAATAGCCGTTTTAATATTTTTTAAAATTCGTTTCAGCATTTTATTCGATATCGATTTTGCCATCATTTTACTTAGAATCTATTAAAAATTCCCATAACTGCTAGAGATTTGACATTATACATAAATAATGCGTCAATGCTTTAGATTTGGCATTTATTTCTCGTAAATTTTCATTAATTAATCACCGAGTCCTTGACGGAAACTAAAAATAATCATAATTTAATAAAAATGTATCATTATATTTAAGCAACAAGGCGAAATATTAATGTAATGACCAGAAAAACAAGAATGAAGATCATTAATAACACCAATACGTCGGCATTTTTAATCATTTACATTATTCAAGATGTTTTTGAGAATAATATGAGCATTTACTATAATTATCTCAATGATTATAAAAGCTAAATAATTATCTAATGTAAATTTTGAAGCGTAAAAGTTGAACGATTTTATAGCTCTCTCATATTTTCATTTAGTGCCGAAGGGATAAACTCGATAAGAACTTTTTCCCGTACAGTAATCATAATAATGTTTATATACATCATAAAAATGTTATTATGTCATGAATAATAAATTAAATATTTTAGTAATATTAATTAACGTAACGTATTACCAAATATAAGCAAACATAAATCAATGATATAGAACAACTTCGAATTTTAAATGGTTCCAGTCGCGAGATAAGAATTCTTATTAAGAATCTTTTGAGGTTTACGGTTATAAAAAATAAAATTAACTATTTTGTGAAACATATTTGGTATTTTTAGAGTTTAATTCCTTACAGTTTATAAATTGATTAATATGTCGAAAATTCCCTACGAAAGTTTGGAATTTTCCTGTACAGATAGCGATGAAGAAGAAAGCCAAATATTATTGGACAAAATCGAAAAGGAAGAAGACAAAAATGTCGAAGGTAACGATTTAGAACGGAAGTCGTCTAAGGAGACTTTGGAGAAAAGTAAATCCGTAGAAGATGTCGTTCATAAAGTGGAAGAGAATAATTCCGCGAATAACAAAAAGTTGCACAAACACAGTTCGGAATCGATGTCGTCTCCTCACAAATCAGGAAAAGTGAAAAGACGAAAATCTGACAATGGATTTAGTCCATTTTGCGTTGCAACGACTTCGAATGCTGCTTCTAAACAACCTGTACTTCATACCGAAGCTCAGAATATTTGGCCACAGCTCTTTACTAACTTTTCCTTCCAAAATGATGCCAGCAGATTGTTTGGACTGAATAGCTTTCGAGAAATAGAAAGGTATTTTATATATCATTTGAACGTGTAAAAGATCAAATTATATCGTATATGTTAGATTTTTAAAACAACAAACTAATTTCTTACTTATTAATAACAGAATTAGATCGCCACATCGTCAAAATAGAGCATACTTTCCCATAAATCGTCGATATGTTTCATCTTTATATCATACTGGGATGAGAGATCCTGATAGAGATCATAGCATCAGACGATTTCGAACAAAAATGAGCAATATTACACGAAAGCAAGCCGAGTTGGAGAATGTAGTTTCACAGTTTTCTTCACAAGTAAGTTTAATATTTGTGGGTAAAAGAAATGATTATTAAGATTAATAAAAAGTAATCAGAATTTTATCCCTAGATAGAACGTATATACGAAGAATTTCGTAACAGTCAACAAAATCTTTCTGCCCAGCAAGTAAATCTTTCTCAACAACTATCGGACTTAATTAGTTACATCAAGAATATGAATTTATCAGAAAATTACAAGCAGCTTTTAGGATTTCATCGCGATATGTATTTTAAAATTCTCTGGTTCCAACAGCAATTCGAGAAAAGTATGCAAGAAACCGATAAACGGAGACAGTCGACTTTGTTGGAAAATCATAACCTTTTAAATCAGATCAAAACTATGCAAGATGAAAACAGAAATTTGCATGAAGCATTGAATTCCGAACGGCGGAAGTTGCACAGGATGAGACAAGTAAGTCATTCCTGAAAACACATTTATCCAGTCATAAACATGATCGATGATTATAGTTTTGTGTGAAAAATTTGTTTCAGTTGCAAGTCCATCGCGATGGTCTTCGAGCATCTTTGGAAGATCGTAGAGAATGTCGAGAAAACAATCAGCAATACAATAGAAAAAAATGGATAAATTTCGATAAAAAGACCAGATTTGTGATACCTTTACCAGATAAGGAAAAATGCTCATGCGGAATTTCAAAAAATCAGAAAGATGGAAATGCAGCCGAAAAAGGAAGCAAAAATTTAAATGATATAGAGATGAAATCAATTAATTCGAGCGATATCTGGAATTCAGAAGTGGACAACGAAGAAACTACTTCGAATCTTTGTTCCAGCAAGAAAGGTCGCTCTAAAATTCCATCAAGAAAAATAACTGAATACTTCGCAAAAAGACATAATCTAGAAGAGTCTTCTTCTACCATTTCCAAAGAGATATCAAACTTATTCGAAGATATCACCACTGATGATAATGTAGTTGATCAAAATATGAATAACGAGAAGTCATTTAAGCAAAATTTCAAATCAGAACGAGTTCAGGCAAAGCTTCTTAATTCTCCGTGGTGGATGTATCGAGCTAACAACTTCAATTATAATTTTCAGAAAAACAGTTTCATTAAAGATGCAGATAAGTGCTTGAAGAAAGACGAAGATAACGCAATTATGAAGAAACTGGAGTCACTCAATGTAAATGAAACATCAATATGGCTCTCTGATGATGGAAATCAGCTGGATAGCGTTTTCAATCAGCAATCAAATTCCGATATATTGCAGCAGAGAGCAATTTCCAATTTGCAGCAACCACGCCAAAACATGGCGAATTGTAATTCACAAGTAATTATAAATTCAAATAACAATAACCAATTTCCGACATTTTTCCAACAATGTCGCAACAAGTACATAAGCGCATGTAAAGAAATGGATAATTTTTTACAACGTATGGGATGCCAGAACGATACCAGTCGAAAATTCCGAACAATGCTTTGTTTTTCTTTCGCAATTATTGCATGCATACTCTTAGGTACTTTAATACCCGTTCCGTGGAGAATTGAATAAAAAAGATATCTAAAAATTGTTATAAAAATACCCTTCGATATTATGCATAAACTACTAATTATTATTCTCCTTTTATTATTTTTTCTGTTCAGTTAACGAAAGTAACCAATAAAAATAAAAATAATATCTGAAAATTATTTTGATAAGTGATAATAGTGTTTATATCATTAAACGCATATCTACTAACAGGAAACAATTGAAGATAAATAGTGGAAAAAATAAAAATAAAATAATTTCCCATTATTTAGTAAAAACAGTTTAGAAATTTGAGAAAATTTAAACTGTTCGGCAACAAAATCAATATACGAAAATTAGCATGTCAGTATGAAAATGGTTTATATCTTGTTGCCTTCTTTTAACTGTGGCACTTATATATTTATTTTCTGTCTGGCATTATCACATCCCTGCTATTTTACTTGTTTTTATTAATTTTGTTGTTAATTATTTTGTGCTTTAAAATTTTTATCTAATGTCTGGCCGAGAATAAATCCAAATCAACCAACTAGTTAACAAATCGAGTTCAGCACGATTCTTGAATTATTGAAACTTGCCATTGTTAGACGAGCTAAAATTTTATAATCTGTAAACAGAATCAGTTAAATTTCTAACGATACGAAACAGACACTAAATCAAAAATTTATTTCAGTTTACGTTTCTGTTTTCGTTTCAGTTTCTGCTTTCTGAAATAAATTCATTTAAAAATTAATTAAGAATACAACACTTAATATACAGCATATAAAAAAATACGTCAGAAATAATCGAGTATAACAAGATCAATGGATTAAAAATTTATATAAAAAATAACTTAAATAATTTGAAGATGATTAAAAAATCAATAGAAATTTTTAAATATTTTGAAGACGTTCAGAAAGAGCGGGGAAAAATTCTTAACCATTAATTCGCGGAATAAGTTAATAAAATAACTATTTAATATTAAAACAAAATCAAAGAAATAAAATTGTTTTCGTGCAAGTTTTTTAAGTAGGAAATGCGGAAGTTAAACAAGCCAACGTTTTATATTCCGTTCGTATCATAATTTTATTATTTTTAATAGCTGAAAGTAAGAGAGGAGGAGTGAAAGAATGCATTATCAGCATTCATCATTCTTACACCATTTTAATAGTAATGCTGCATAGCAGTTTCTATTGAATGAAGTGAAACAACGCATTTTCGGATCGATACGACTAACTTCAATACAGTGACTAAGTGGGAAATTAGATGCTTTCAAAAAAGAGCACGATCAGAGGCGATTTATAACACGCTAAACAATTTAACAAACTTTAATGGTTATTGATTAAGTGAGGGGGGAAAACATAACATTTACTAAAAGACCATCCGAACTTTGACACGCGACTAAGGGTCAGCGACCCTTTTTTTATCGTTTACCAAATACAATATTTGTTTATAAAAATGCAAATTCTTATAGATATCTTGTAGTAGTTGGATATCATAACCATCAGATGAGTAAGTTATTAATTAAAATTACAGGAATATGTATTACGTGTATACAATAAACTCTCGTTTATCCGGTATGCATAGAAATTCGATTGAGCCGTTACATAGAGAGATGATTTGGAACGAATTCTTTGAATGCATACCTAATAATACAAGAATATAATAAATAATTTTTGGGCACTGATAGGAGATTTTATCAACTAAAGATTTTCTAATAATTCTCTCAAATTATTATATAATGACACAAATATTATTAATTTTACATTTATATAAAATTATTAAAGGAGGGAATATATTAATAAACTTATTTAAATGCGTAATTTTTTTAAGTTTATTTATTGTATCACGTATCCCTAAAAGAAAACAATGCTTTTCGTGAGTCACACTGTTTGTCGTTGAAATATACTTTTGTAAATTGCGTGACGATTTTAAAAAAAATTTTATTCTATTTTTATCGTGTCACGTGAAAAAAATCATATTCATCCAAGAACACAAAAGTTCGCCCTTGATGATTTTGTCAAATCAGCACGAAATAACAACAAAGAAGGCTTTCTTTATGTACTAAATAAACACGTTTAGTAATTTATTTATTCATCCGATTTTTTTAAAGATATTATATAAGATATTTCTCCACTATTAATCTTATCTTAAACTGACTCTTTAGAATAATATCCGTTATACTCTTGCGTGCTGTAACACGGATATTAGAATAATGTTTGACTTGTTTTTTACGCGAAAAACATCAAAAGATAACAGCAAGATATTCACAGAAAAATTTGTTTAAACGTAAATTAATACATTTTTTTATTGCTTTAATGTAGTCCCAATTCTTAAAACAGTACATCATACAAGCCATACCAAATTGGTAATGACCACCGTTTTTTTTAAGCTAAAGAAACTGTTAAAATACTATATTTACTGTAGCTTTTGTACAATAAGTTTCTTGAAACTTATTGTTTGTATTTTTTATTTTTACCGTTATGCCATATCAGACTGTACTTCAGTTTAATATTAAACAAAATGTTTAATGTAATTATCAGTCTTGCATTTTCAGGATTATAAGTCAAAGTTTCGTGAAAAATTTTACCATTGGGCATTGGGCGTAGTCCAGCTACAGATATATAATGTGCATTAGAAAAAATTTTCAAATTCATCAGGGAAACGTTATACATCGTAAGAATAATTTTAAAACAGTTATTAAACAAAAAAAAAGCATTATAAATAAATAAAATAATTTATATGCATTCTACAAACAATTTATTACTTTTCTATTGAATTTTATTGCAGATATTTAATCATAAAAAATTTGCTTTCATAAATATCACTTTTTATATAATTTATTCAATTAATGAAATCATTTTTCAATTGAATCAAACAAAATTATTTACGTGACTACTGATAATCTATTCAATAAAAATTTATTTAAAATAAATTTAAAAAATATTAAAAACCTTCTTCTATTATATTTCCATTAATAATTATTAGATAAGCATAATAAATAATAAATGAAATATATTGGATATATTGCATTAGTATGTGCTTTATTTTTATATTGCAAATGGGTTATTTTGATGTCAATGATGCCAAGTCTGCGTTTTTTTTTTTTTTTTTTTTTGCATGAGAGCGTGTAAAGAAAGTTTAATAATTAATTTTTGCTCATGTATACGATAGAATATAACATAATTTTATTAAAAGATTGTTATCATTATATCGATAAACCAAAGTTGATCGATATAATGATAACACTCGTTACAAAATAAAAGATTTTTCGATTCTTACCCTTTCAGATCGAATAATTGATGGTTAACAGTATAGATGTCTCGAAGTGCAATTATCATCATTTTGTAACAATACATAAAGTTTAAATTCTTTTTATTTTTACTCCAAAAATCTATCTTAACAGACTTAATTAGTTTGGAGACTTCAATAATAGACGACCACTCTTTCATAAATATTTTTCTCTCTATATAAAGAAAATATATACAGGGAAAATTAATTTTAAAGTTATCTGTGGGGTCTATCTTGATAGACAGGATGGTGATTTGATAAGTCTTCCTTTCCTTTGGAAAGTAGGTTAAAAAATGGATTCGCTAACTAATTAACCACTTTTTAATATTATACAACCACTCGAGAATTAATCATTCTTTCATATGAGTAGTTAACTATTCTGAAAATATAGAGTTAACCACTCTTTTTTCTCTATATACAGAGTGGTTAATTATATATTTTCTCTATGTACAGAGTAGTTAACCACTTAGATGAAAGAATGATTAATTATGGCATGGTTAAATTATTGCTGAATCAGTTAACCTTCTAGGTTAATGATTCGGCAATAATTTAAAAATGACGGAAGTTCAAATTTCTGAAATATTGTTTTAATATTCAGAAATTTCAGTTTTAATATTATTTGTTTTATATATTCGTTTTTTTTTTATTTATTCATTTTTTTGGAATTTAATAAAGCGGTTAAGCTACTTAATATGATCTCGAAGATACATCAATTAACCTTTTATTTGTGATATTTAAAAATGGTGGAAGTTCAAACTTCGAAGGTTTTTCTCCTTATAACCTTTGAACTATTTTATTGAAAACTTTTATAGAATGATGAAATTATTAAAGTCGAATTTTAAATAATATTAATTAATCTTACAGATTTATCCGTTTAAAAATGACGGATATTCGATCTTCTAAGATTTCCCTGTAACAAAGATGAAAGACTAATAAGCGTGAAGTTATTCTGTAAATTTACTGTACAATATTAATATTTTTATTGTATATCATTGATACGAGATGGCGCTAAGCATTAAAGCGCATATTATATGACTTTCTTCCATTGCTCCTATATTTATTAAAACATATAACTTATTTAGGCTATTATGTCTATAAATTAATAGATTTAAATATTATTTAAGCGGGATTGATATTCAGCTAGTATACAATAATAATAATAACTAATATAATTGCATTAGTAGAGTATTGAAAAGAAAATTATGGAACAATTTAATTGATTTTAATGACATTCATAAAAATCTATTTCATAAAAATCTTATTCGAGATGATTTTGATGAAACATATACCAATTCTTTAATTTAATCATAATCCAAAAGAAGGCCATGTTTGGAAAATAGTCGACTAATTGTTTCTAGAACTACATGTTTACATTTGTTTAACTATCACTCGAAAACTAATCTCTTTTCATGGCAGTAGCAATAATCTGAGTTGCACGCTATGCGTTTTACTACGATATTTAGACATATTAGTGATCAGAATTTACAATAAAATAGACTTACTAAAGGTTCGTCATTTAATTGTTAAGAATCGAATTGCTTATCATTTTTTCAATGTGCTCGCTTGCTTATGGAGCAATATATTTTCAGGAAAATAATCTGCAAATAGTATAATTGCAAATTGAAGTACTGATGACAATTTTTTAAAGAATGCTCATTAGTATAAAATGCCTTTTATCACAGTCAAAAAAATATTATTATTCGAGTTTTCGGCTTTAAACTGTTGTTTATATTTATATTATAAACATAATATTTATTTTTTATAGACAAATAAATAAGTAACTTATTTTTTATTGTTTCCTGATCATATACAGTTTTTAATGCTAGATTTGACTAATATTTTATTGGTCAGAATCTGAAATATAATTCAATTTAAGATTTTCACATATCACTGATATTGTTTCGATGGTAACATAATTGATAATTATCAATTAGGTTATACCAATTATATTATGGACCCTCGCAGAGAAAATGGAACAGAAACTAGCAACAATCCAAAGAAGCGTGGAAAGATACGTGTTAGGCAGGAGAAATCGCAAGACCAAAATATGGATAAGAGAACAAATCAAAGTAGAAGACATACTGGTGACAGCAGTGAATGGCATTAGCTCTGCTCAGCTCAGTCTTAGGTCTCAGACATATGCCATCAAAGGGCAACGCTCTGCTCCGCCGTAAGGCAC
>WUQG02371011.1:0-18102 GCA_011317285.2 Androctonus mauritanicus | reverse complement strand
AAAGTACTTTAAATAAAAAAGTTTTTGGTTCGGCTTTAAAGCTTGTTTTTGTATTTTTATTTTGTTTCCTGAACCTGGTCTCTGTTTACTAATATAATTGTCTTTTGCTTTCCATTTGGCCTTCTATCTGCATCACATTGCATCATTCTAATGAGTGAGTATGGCTTTTTTGCTTATGCCCATATTTATATTGAAAATGAATTGAAATTTGAAGGCTTTTAAAATACTTTTATAGTCAAATTCTTGAAATTTCAGGGTTAGCTTATTTGTAGGTCTCAATATTTTTACTGTTTTTTATTATATTTAAATAAAAATAAATTATATTAAATTTAGAGAATCAGTTTAAATTTAAATTAAATTTAGAGAAATCAGTTTATATAAAAATTTAGAGAATCAGTAAATATTAAATTTAGAGAATCAGTTTATATATAGATAGACTTATGCATGAATATACTAAAAATATATTTTAACTTGTCATTACAAGCTTTTTCTATCTACTAGATAAATGAATAAATTCCTTTTCGAAAGTATTTGTTCTGATTCAAAAAGTTTCTCTAATACAGTGAATATTCCATATCTTTTAAAGTATTATATACTTAATCAGTTAGACAGAAATTGTTAAGAGCTCTTTACTGTTTTATATGGCCGTATTTATTTTTAATCTCTTTCTTTTAAGTAATTATAACCTATTTCTTAATTTTTTCATTTCCTCTTAGATTCATATTTTGATAAATAATCAAGGTCTTAAAAAGTTCCATAAGACTGCTTACTAAGAGCTCAAAATCCACAAGACAAATAATCACGTTAAACAGTGCTTACTTAACGTGCTTATTTGTCTTGTGAATCAAGGTCTTATTGCATTTCATTTATTCTAAAAACATTTCTAATTGTTATTTTCTAATACCAAAGACAGAGAATACAATAAATTATTTATATTCTTTTTTTCCAGATGTAACTTTTTTATATATAATGTATTATCTTTAATTGAATATTAAATCACAAAAACTATTTTTCAAAATTTATAAAGATTTGTAATGTTCAATGTATGTTTGAGAATATAAGAGCATTGCTAAAAATGGATATCTCGAATGTGCAAATGACACTAGCACAACCAAAAAGAGATGCAAAACTTTGTGTTATTTTTCTGAAAGACACCATTATTTTAAAATGATACAGGCACTCATGATCATAACTATATTATTGAATAATATATCATCTTTCTTTTATATTTCATATGAGAATATTTTTGAAATTATAGAAAAAAAGTTGACTGGGGATTTTGAGGAATAACTTTTGAAATTTTACATTCCAATATTTTGTTAAATTTCTGTTCATTAATCAAAGAAAATGTGATTTTTTTTCCCTCACAAATTTTAGTTTTGATATTTTACTTATCTAAGAACAAAGTTTAGAAGTTCACATTATTTTAATTTCATTAATTGAATGAACAGTCTCATATAAAAAATATATAAAATAATAATAAGTCTAAAAATACACATAGCATTATGCAGAAAAAATTATAAATTAAAAAATGCTTTTGACTACTTGTAATTGGTCTCAACAGATAAAGACCAGTTGTAAGAAACTGAAAATGTTTCTTAAGTTATATTAAAAGTATTGTATTAAAACATTTCTTGTATTAAAAACTTTTTCTATCTAGATTTTTTATTTAATGTTTTGTGAAGAATGTCTATTGATTGCGAACATTAAATTACTGAAAAATCACATTGTAATGATAATTGATTTTTTAATAAATGCCCTCTTCTCACAATTAAAATACTGAAATGAAATGAACTTTTTTTAGTTAAAAATACTGTACATTATTTAAAATATTATGCAAAATTAGAAATAGATCTTTAAATCTTTCTAACAGAGGATTATAACAAAAATCAGCACTGTTTAGCAGTAAATATTCCCTTTATTTCACACTAAGCTAACGTTTTCAGTGGTTGTACCACCCTCTTCAGGCTCTATAAAAATTTTATGAACAATTTTTATAGAGCCTGCTATAGTATCTGTTCATAGTGAGATATCTAACACTCACTCTTTCATTTTTGAAAGAATATTAATTTTACTGAAAAGATACAAAGTCAGAATTATATAACAGGATTATATACAGTAGTTGATATATTAATTTCTCTTAATTTATCAAAGAATAGATATATACAGTAATAATAATTTCATATGATATACAGCTAATTTTGAAGAAATATACTAAAGAAAAGATGATTTTTTGTGTTATGAAAATACAATTTTAAAATTCTTAATGATGCAGATAAACAGGTAAAGTTTAACTGAATTTAATAAATTTTTCAGTTGAGATTTGAAGTTTTTTGTACATCTGATTTAGATTAGATTTACAAAAATTTTGGATGTCTTTATATTTAATCTTTTATTTATAAAATTAAAAATATTATATATACTCATGTATAAGATACATGAGTATATGCTATGTAGGAAAGTGATAGTCTTACTTTCAACTTTCAGTTGTTAGAACAGTATGATATTAATTGAAATAAATAGCTAATTTTGTTCATCTTGTATTTTTTTCATTTGTAAAATGCTTGTACCATCTATCTATTGATAAAATAGATAGATGGTACAAGCATTTACACAATTAAAACAATTTAAAATAGTCGAACATTAGAACTTAATGTTTGATTATTTTAAATTGTTTTGTTCTTAAGAAAATGCTGTACTGATGAGGGACCAGAAGTAGGTCCGAAAACATTTTACCAATAAAATAATTTTGGTGTTTCTTGCTTGTAGAGTATTTATAAACGTTATTGACTATTGAATAAGTATATTTTTATTGTAAATGAAAGTAATTTTTTTCATCACTATAACATTTTTGAAGCTAAATTGGAAGTATGAATGTATATAAATAAAAATGCATGGTGTTTATCTACTATTTTTTAATCAAGCCTGTAAGAAAAATCATTTTCAATGCATAAGTAGAATTTTGCACTGTGAAAATAAAAAATCACTTGGCTGGATAATTTACTTATTGTCATTTATATGCATTGTACAAATATAAAGATATTTTTAGAATACAGATTTTATCATTTTTTTAAACAATGATCTTTATTAGGAAATATTGAAAATAATATTAAAGATATTATGTGAAGTTTTTATGATTATCCTATACATGCAGAACATTTGGTTGAAAAAACTGATTATGTATAATATATAAAAAATTTTTGTAATTTTTAGCTTACTTTCTGAAGGAAACGGAAGCTTATAAGGTTGGGCGAATGTCTGTCTATCTATTGTGTATCCCCCACTAATAACTTTTTAACTAATTAGCAGGTTTTCATGAAATTTGGTAATGATGTTTAACCATTAAGGAACACCTCGATGCCAGATCCTTTAATCTTACCTGGATTGTTTAATCCTGCAGCACAGAAATTCATTTTTATCAAAATTTTAATTTATATTATTGCCAATAGATGATGGTAAGTATTAGCAGTGTAGGAATAACATATGGCTTATCTGATATGAATAATGTTACATTGGAACTATGGCATCATATTGATGCAACAATAACTGACATCACCAAATCTGATAATTTATGATGATGTATTGATGTAACAATAATGATATCACATCACCAAAATGATGGCATCATTTTGACATTTATGCTGGTTAAATCAATGTTAAAATTTGACATACAAAATCAATGTATTTCAAATGCTAAATAAATGACACCTTTGGAAATTAGGCAATTTTAGTTCTTTCTGGAACTGTTTATTTAAACACTAAGTCCTTTTTTTCAAGATATAATGCAAGAATTTGTTTATATAGGAAAATATAAATAAAATTCAATTTTTATTTTGATCTTATTAAAATATAAATTTTATAAAAAAATTATGAAATATTAGTGATTGTAAAAAAAAAAGGTGTTTGTCTTGTTATAAGAATAATTTTTAGTATGTATAGGTATATCTTGCATTTGTCTCTTCTTACCTGGTACATCAAATTATCTGGTATATCTTGCAAATTATGGTGGTTATGTTCTAGACCAGTGGTCTCAAACTCAAACTGCATCTGGGCCAAATGCACAATTTGAAAGAAAATGAAGGACTGAATATTTTTAAACAAAATTACAATGAAAGGAAATATTTTACTGATATTAATAGTTATTGATAGCACAGCACAGGTTGAGTACAGTACACTTTAAAACTTTATATTGTTATTTTGTTAACATTAAATTGTGATAATTTTCCAACTGTAACATGTATTTAAACAAATAACTAAAACATCTTTGTGGGCCATATAAAATTGCCTTGTGGGCCAGATGTGGCCTGTCAGCTGCCAGTTTGAGATGACTGTTTTACACTACTGCTGTGAAATGAATCACATCCTCTCTTTGTTTGCCAGTGCATATAAAAGTCTACACATGTTTACAATATCATTCATTAAATGTCAATAACATTAGGTCTAAAAATCTTGGCCAGATGGCCACATGATAAAACATTTACTACCATCTTGAAGATCTGGATTCAATTTCAAATCTCATACCTTCAGTTTTTCAGTATTGAAAAGCACCATATTAATGAAGTGCTGTAAAGCAAGATATGCCTGTAATTTAATTTTATGCAGTGTGTTTTTTTTTAATATAAATGTCTTCAATACAGAATGATTTTGTACTCGTTTAAAAGTTATCAGTATATAATATTTCACATTCCATTATCTTGATTAGCACTCTTATTTAGGTAAATAATCTAAACTTGAAAAATAGTATAGTATTGAGCATTATTTATTACTTATATTATTATTTATTTAATAAATTATATTGTAAAATCAAAAAAAAATTTAATCTTTGTTATAATATATTATGTATTAAAATATAAATAATGTTATTGCTATAGAATGTGCTATAGTTTCTATACTTAGAAGAGCCAAAACAAAAATAATGACTGTTTCTATTCTTTTATAATAATGAGTAATGAGTTCAATTTGGAGAATATTTTGAAGTATGCTTTTATGATGAGAATGAATAAAGCAGAATTGTAGAAAGATTCTACAATTCTGCTTTATTCAAGATGAAACGAATGCAAAAAGTACATGGAACATTATTGTTAATCCTTCTGAATGTGTTAAAATGTAAATGTTAATAAACATTTACATACTATAAAGAACCTAATTAGGAAAATATCAACAAACTAAGTAATATTTGATTTATAAACATTTACGTTTTAATACATTCAGAAGGATTCAGTAATATTACTGAATCCTTCTGAATATATTAAAATATTAATTTTTTTTCTTATCAGTACCGACAAGAAAAAAATTATATGTATCAAGTATTCCAATCAAATAAACAATAGCTGATGTTGGAATAATACACAGATGAAATCAAGATATGGGAAATTAATCACAACAATATAAATAAGAGTCTGTATAAAGTTTGAAAAATAATAATGGTAGACAGGTTATTCTTTTACTATAATTGAAAATGTTAAATTTATTGAATTTTTACAAAAGTTATAATCTTTATCAAATATCATCATGTAAATTTTTTTTTAAATATTATTTCTGATTATGATAAAGAAAATATTGTTTAAAAATTTAAACTTTAATTGTTATTGCAAAGTTTCAGAAGAATTATATCATTACTATCAAAGCATATCCACATATGGAATATTAATGAAAGTTTACAAGCCTTAGTGGCCATTGGCTGACTAGGAAATTCATAAAAATATGTCAAATCCTAGATATTTTCTATGAATTTAAGTATTGCTAAAAGTGAAATGCTATATTTTTAAAAATTTAAATATTGGAAATAACATTTATGTTTTATTATGAGACAATACACATAACATGATCAGTGGGGTAAATCCAAATTATTTGCTCAATTAACACTCCATGATATTCTATTTTCTCTAAGACATATTTCTGATCTCATATCAAAATGCTGTGATATTATAACTCATTCAAGTAGATTTTGAAGAAAGGGATCAGTTTAGTTAAGGTCCAAATCCTCACAATATAGAATTATTTTGATTTTAACCCTATTATAAACTTTTATATTTAAAACCATACTGAAAAAATAAAACAAGCAAGATAACTTTTATAATAAGGTCAGTACAGATGTTCCACGAGTTATGAATAAATTTGTTTATAAGTTTTATTCATAATTTGAAAAATATTCTTATACTGAACCTTAAAAATATCAAAATGATTACTGTATTGTATAATATATGCCATAATTGAAACAGTTAGAATTTTTTATTCAGAACTCTGAAATAAAAAACTTCTGATTATAGCAGAGTTTATGCCAAAAGTCTTTATTTTAAATACTTCTGTAATATCTAAAAAATTGTGTAGTTTTATATTACATTTGTTGCTAGAGCATTTTCTACATATAATTTTTTAAATTATTGAGCTTTTGAAATTGATATTTTTAAGTGAAATTGCATATTTGTACATATATTTATCTTAAATATCTTAACATCTCACTTAAAGAAAATTAAACTACTTGTTGAGTAAAGAATGGAGGTACTTTTCTTAATACTATTTTAAATTGAATCAGATTCTTCTTATCACTGTCTCCATTCATCAGGATATACTGCTTGAAAATATGGAAATGTGCTAGGTCTCACATCTTCAGAATTTTCAGAGGATCAACAAAACACCTATTAAATTTGTAATTTTCAACTCTCCTCTTAATTCTGTCACATGTATAAGTCATATTAGGTTGTAGGATGGCTGCCAACATATATATGTATGGTTACAAAGATGTATAATTATCTTACAATTTTAAAAGAAGAACACGTACAACACCAGAGTCAGCTGGGGCACTACACCAACAAGTTTATTTTCTTTTATCAGGAACCCCATGCTTTCTCCACCATTAAAACCTGACTTCTCTCAACAAAAATTTTAAAATTTACAATTCAACACTATAAAATATTTATTTTTTCCTATATATATCCTTTATAAGATTGATAACATAACTGAATTAACTAATTAAACCAAACAACTATAATTATTTAACTAATTCTGCTTATAATCAAATTACTTCAAAATTCAACAAACTATAGCACTTATGAGCAATTTAAAATACATTTATAACTGCTAATAAGTGCTACAGTTTGTTGAATTTAGATCAAACAACATAATTAGTGAAAATTAGTATTTTATATGAAGAGCAGAGAAAGGCTAATCCCAAGAAATGCAAAAAAGCTATTTTCTCTTCATATTCTTCTATTACTGAAATATAAGCATTAAAATTTTTATAGCATTTATGTTTGTTATTTATTTAAGGTTTTATTTAAATTTTTTATTTTTATCAATTTAATATTTTATGTAATTTCGTAAAATTTTTAAATGTAACTTAAAATATATAAAGAAATATTAGCTTCTCCTAGAAATTTCGTACTGCACAGCGACAAGTGATAATTATTTGTTGCTATAAAACTAATTGTGTTGAAATGAAATTAAAAAAAAATGATCACGTGTTTAAAAAACATACAACAACGATTAATTTCTTATTAAAAAAATAAAGTATTTGTAACATTTAATTTTTTATTATAAGTAGTTTTTAAATCTGTGTTACATATAACTTATGGACTGAGATTCGAGAGAAATCCAATTATTTATTTGAAATTTTATGTAAAGATCAATATGTATTATGATGTTTTAACAATAATACTGTTGCTCATAAATTAATATTTATGCATTTAAATTATAATTCAATAATTTATATGATTCAAATTTCAAGCTTAAATTTAATTTGATTAAGGGTGATCCAATGATAAAATGTTAAAGTCAGTGTTAAAAAATCACTGATTTTCATGATTCATTGCCTTGTTTAATAATAATTTTTTATTAACTTTTGATGATAATTTTCTCCAAATATACATCTTTATTATACTAAACCTTTAAATTTTAACAGCTCCTTCTTCAGAATATGTAATAAGTTTACGAGCTTATAACCAAGTTGGAGATGGGAGACCAATCTATGAAACTGTAAAGACTCTAATTGAAACAAGTATGCAAATAAGAAATGTTTGTGTTTAGAATTTATTTATATATTTCCAAAGATAAACTTATAATATTAATATTTTAACTTTTAAAATTTTAGCTCCAGAACCATTAACACCAATGATACCACCAGTTGGATTAAGAGCTATTGTTTTATCATCTACAACAGTTGTACTCTATTGGACTGATACAACATTATCTAGAAACCAACTTATAACTGACAATAGATTTTACACTGTTAGATATACTAGCTATTCATATTCTGCAAATCCAAAATATCGATATTTCAATTCAACAGATCTAAATTGCATGATTGATGATCTGAAACCCAATACACAGTATGAATTTTCTGTGAAAGTTACTAAAGGACGCAGAGATAGCACATGGAGTATGAGTGTCTTGAACACTACTCAGGAAGCTGGTATGACATTTAACTTTCTCATCTAATTTATTTTTCAATTCAAGATTTATTAAGTAATCATTGTTTATTTTATTTTGTAGCTCCATCATCTCCTCCCAGAGATTTAACTGTCTTTGCTAGTGAAGAAGATCCTACTACCATCAGTTTACATTGGCAACCTCCAAAATTTCCAAATGGACAAATAACAGGTTAGTTCATCATGCATTCTACAAGGTCTTCGGAAAGTAATTAATTGTAGTCTGTCTTTCTGAATACTCTGAACTAAATATAAAAAATCTCAATTTTTTGCAAGAAGTTTTATTTTATATACCAGCCATTATTTTTTTTCATTTTCATGGCCTAATATCGATGATGGTTCTAAGCATTTCTTCTCAGTGTTACTAGTTTTAAATCTTCTTCTTAGCATGATACATGGAACCCCAAACTGCTTGGCCACTTCATTTATGTCTATATTGCCTAATAAATATATTGAAATGTGAGACTTCTTCTAGGCAAATTTATAAAATATGAAATTTTATTTCATAACAAACAAACAGAATAAGCAAAAGTCAAATTTTTTCTTCATTTCTTGGCTTCTAAAATTCCATAGAAGTCAATGTGCATAATATCTAAATCAAATTTTTAAATAACAATTTTAAGTAGGTTATAGATATTTTAAAATATTATTTAACTCACTTCTTATATGATATTAGTAAAGTATTAATCTATTTCTTCCTAATCTTTATATATATATATATAAAGATGCATTTTACTCATACACTTACATGCATGCACATATGGGTAGTCTTCAACTTGCAACCGTTTTGACTAATAATGATTCGTACTTACAACAATGATGTAATCAGTAAATTTTGTGATTGGTCAATGCAATTCAATCAGTTTGAATCCCACAGCCAATGATCTGAAGTATGGAAAATGTCCTTTTTTGTGTCTGGTTCTTGTGACTTATTTTATATTATGTTTAAGGCATATCTTGTTAGTGCAGCAGTTACATTCCAGATCATTGCTGTAAAGCAAATCACGGCTTTTTTTTTCATTTACTAATGCATATAAAAGCCTAAAAACAAATTTATGCTGTTCTTCATTAAGTACACAATAGCATTAGTCCTAAAAAACTTAGCCAGATGGCCCCATTTTAAGCCATTCACACATCACCTTGGAAGATCCAGGTATGATTCCAGGTCTTACACCTTCAGTTTTTTAGGATGCTCTGGGCCCAGTCTATCTATGTTAATTTATGTTTTATATTTCTATTCTAAGTATTATTTTGCAGATAATTTTTATTTTGAAATATAGAATAAAAACATGGAATATAATTGACAGCACCATAAAGTGAGATAACTTTGTATTGAGATAATTTATAGTGTACTAGTAAAATTTAATTATGAAAAATTCATAAATTTTAGTCATTTTCAACTTCCAAATAAATCCAACTTGTGACTGCAAGATTTGAACTGAACATCATTGC
Organism: Androctonus mauritanicus; assembly: GCA_011317285.2. Taxonomy (NCBI): domain Eukaryota; kingdom Metazoa; phylum Arthropoda; class Arachnida; order Scorpiones; family Buthidae; genus Androctonus; species Androctonus mauritanicus. The sequence goes on along the minus strand of WUQG02371011.1, from coordinate 8,224 downwards.
AAGTCAAGGACTATCTGTACATTACTAAACAACAACACAGGGGATTAAACCATAGTTCAAATTAAATATTAATTATTAATGTACAGTTTATTTCAAAATTTATTCACCAGGGGGAGTTAGTGCTTTTTGGCTTATACTATCTGTACATATGTATAAATACATATATACAAGCAGTTCCAAAAAAAAAATATTGCTACTTTCAAAATGTGTCATTTATTTTCATTTAGCATTTAGAATCCATTGATGTAATATTGATTTAACCAACATAAATGCCACAATGGTATCATCATCATGGCAAAGTGACATCATCATGACATTGCATGTTGTTGTGTTATCATGATGTTATAAATTATTGGTGCTTTGTGATGTAATCCATTGCTACATCATGATGATGATATGTTGGAACTGTGACATCATCGTTATTGAGGACATTGATGATAGATAACACTAAGTGTTAACCAATCAGATCAGTCTTGTTACCTCTACACTGCCTAATACTTAGCACTAATTATTGGCAATAATATAAATTAAAATTTTGATAAAAATGAAATTCCATCCTGTAGAATTAAAAGATGAAGCATTGAGGTATCTTTTAATCATGTGAGCTATATCTTATAAACCTCCATTTCTTTCAGAAAGTAAGCTAATACCTAATGCTAAACATATATACAATAAAAAGCATCTAAAAAATGATAAATATACATCATATGTGCTTTCCAATCAATAAAAAATAATACATTAAAAATTATGATTTAAAATAATTATTAATTTTATAGCAGCATGGAGGACAAAATTTCAGATGATTTCAAAAGTTTGTAATGTGGGATAATATATAAAACTTATTGATCTTAAGTTTCTTACTGGCACATTGTAAACAAAAGAATTTATTTGAGATAATATGATTGATGTATTTGTTTGTTAATAAGATATTGTGTAAAACTATTATATTGAATTTGCAAATTACATTGTATCTTAGAATATTATAGATTTCTTCTAAATTGATATTTCTTGGTAAGTTTAAATAATGGATCTAATAATTCTCAAATTTAATTTATTTATCAAGTAATTAGATGTTGCAGCGTAAATAGGAAATAAATATGAAATTTGAGAATACATTAGCGAGGAGAAATGATGATAGTGGAGATTTATCTTTTATATATTTTAAGTTTTCTGAACTGAAACCATGTTCTCTGTTTATTTTTCCAATGACTTCATGCATATGCTTCTTGAATATAAGCTTTTGATTTAGAATTATGTCAAGATCACAGTAAGTGCACTGAAATTTATTGTTTAATCCTTTGTTTGCCATTAATGGCATATGCTTTATATGGCAAAAATAAACAATAGAATTTTCTAAAAAAAATTTTGCCAATTCTAATTGATTTATTGCAGTTGTGCTTAGGTTTTTGAAAAAGCAGCATAATGAGTTTTCTGATCATAGTTCTTAAGTGTTTTCTGGCCAAAATTTATTTTAAAAAGTTTTTACAAAAATTTATATTATTGAATATTTTTTTTGGAAAATAAGCTTTTTTTTCTCCTCTTGTTTCTCTATATTTTAGATTACTGTGTCCATGTTGTTTGAATTATATGTTTAAATAAAGTTAGTTACCAAAATTTTTTGTAAAAATTAATTTTTTATAGAACAAATTATAAAATTTAAAATTTAAAAATATGTTATAGATAATGTCAAAATTTTGCTTAATTCTGTTAAAATAGGCAATATTTTTTATTAATCATTGATGTTTTATTTTATTTTCACTATATTTTTGTCAAAAAACAAGAAAATGATTAGGAAGTACATCCATGTTACTGAAAGTCATTGGTAATACAACTTTTCCTTTTAGCCCTAAAAGATGGATCACTCAGAGTTATCACCCAGAGTTTTATTTTTGAAAACCATATAGATCTAAAACTGGAGAAAGAAAAAGGATCACTCTTTGATTATCTTTAATGTAAGTTGAAGATTAAATACAATGAATTTTGCCTTTGAAGAGTTCATGATATTGCATCTTTTGCTATACTATCTACCATTGAACTATCAGCATGAAACTTTACACATTGGTTTGGGTAGAATCAGAACTCATTTAGCCTTGGAAAGGAGCCCAAACTTGACTTCCTTTCCCCTATTGTCTTGATCAATGACAAAGATATGAAGTTAGAATTATAAAGAGTCAAATATATGTAAATCAGGAAATACTAGTATATATCAAGTTTTATATATATAATATAAGACACTGACTGAAAGGATTAAAGTTAAAATTTTTAGGAATTGTTACTTTTATAAAGTTTTAAAAATTATTCTAGATGAAATTCCAGTTTTTAATGTGTTTTAATTCATTCAAATTATTATTTGAAACTTTATAACAGTTAATATGTGACTAATTATTAATAAAAGTTTAGAATGTGCCAGATTATAACTTTCTTAAATAAAATGTATATTAAGGCTCCCATGTACAGGCACAGTAGAATCACACAATATGATATCAAGATAGCTATAAGCATTGGGATCAATGGGTGTCTTCACACAAGTAATAATTGCATCATGTGATAATGTGATATGAAGTAGATTGCTGTGATAATGCGATATGAAGTAAATCCCCATGATAATTTGATCTATTACCTGGATGAAGTAGATCGCGTGATACCAGTGTGACTTTCAAAATGTCAGATTCTGAGGAAGAAGTATTATTGTTAATTACTACAGCTGATGACGATAATATGAGATAAAAGAAACACAGGTAAGTTGGATATTTTGATAGAATTAAAAATTCTATAGTATATTATATTGAATGTAAATTTAAGGATCACAAATAAACATTAATTTAAGGGAGAGATGGTTGTACTATATTCATGGTGAAATGTGAAGTTTGAAATATTTTTTTTTGTTTAATCGAAATGCAAACAAACAGCTACAAACTCATTCCAACAATTCTTCCTCTAGCGGCAAGCATGTGCATGGTCCGCAAAGGACACAAAAAATATGCAAAGTAAAATGTTGCCACTCAATATCTAATATATAATATATAATTAAATATAACCAAAAATAATACCTATATAAAAAGGTGGAATACCACACAACAACTGAATATCACCTGTCTTGGTCACGACGTTTGTATTGCACGTGTGTGGGGATCATTCGAATATAACCAGAGTGCGATATGGCGATATTATGATATATCATATTACGCGATTCTATCATACCTGTGTGTAGGAGCCTTTAATCTTTAAATATATTTAGAGGATTCAAAATAACAATAAAATTTTAATATGCCAATATTTATATTTAATATTCTATTAATAATTGATAATATAATGTTATTTTTATATTAATTAAATTTTAAATTTTACCATAGGTTATGTAATATTTTATACCACAGATAATTCACAAAAAGATAGAGATCGTGTAGTGGAAGGTGTGGTTGGAGATAAAATGACCGCCACACTAAAAGGTTTAACTGCAGATACAACTTATTATTTTAAAATTCAAGCTCGTAACAATAAAGGTTATGGTCCAATGTCTTCTGAAGTTATTTTCCTTACTGGTTCTGGTAAGTTTTTGAATTTTAAAAATTTAATTAATAAACTACTAGAATTAATAATTAGGCATTTGTTATTATTATGAAGGAAAGCTATTAAATAACAGGAATTTTATTAATAACTTTTACAAGAGTACTTTAAGAAATTGTTTGTGTCTTATTTTTCAACATATTCCCCTTGCTTTGCAATATATTTGGTCCACCTGCCCACAAGCTTGCTGATGCCCTCTGGAAATAAGCTTTTTGGTGTAGCTTTTAATCAACTCTGCACTGTCACTATTACTTTGTTATCATCTGCAAACTTCAGACTCTACAAATGTTCTTTCAAGGTTCGAAATAAGTCTGATGGCACCAAGTCCAAACTGTGTAGTGGATGTTTCAATACCTCAAATTTCAGAGCAGATAAGACAGCTGCCTTGGGACCTATCTGCTACACACTTTCTTATATACAAAGTCATTGTGGACAATATTGTACATAGAACCATGACTGATGTTGAATTCTATAGCAATTTCATCAATATTGATTGGCCTGTTGTTCAATCTGCTGTTTCATTGTCTCAATTGTCACACTAACTGAACTTCCGTTCTGGTGTTCATCATTGATGAACATCAAAAAAATAAAAAACAAAAGTCTTCTGTTTTTAAATCTTTCCATCCATTCATGTACTCTCCCCTGACTCACTCAACTGTCTCCATACTGAGCCTTCTTTCTTCTTTAGATTTCAGAAGGTTTCATACCCTCTGACCATAAACACAAAGAGTGCTTCGTTGTTCTTCCACGATGCAAGTCGACAGTGAAGCGGCTACATTGTACGAGCTATTGCATAGGCGTATACTTCTCTGTTGTCATGATTCCTATATGGAGTATTGCTAAGGACCCATTTTGTGTCACAAAATAAGAATTTTTTCATTGTGCATACTTTTCCATGCACTTTAGAATAAAATTCCTGTTATTTAATGACTTTTCCTTGTATTATCAGTAATCACCATATTTTAGAATTTTAGCTTTAGTTTTAATTATATATTATTACTTAATCCTCTCGATCTCTTATGGGTATCGAGTGTTTACTGATTTTTTTCCCATTATACTATCCTCTCTATCTCTTTTAATAATCTGAATTATAAATAAAAAAAATCTTACTTGAGAAATATCATCATTTAAGTATTTGTTAAATATTTCCCTGAATTTTGTATATAATTAAAATGAAATTTTATAGCATATATTAGAATATTATTATACCATATTGTTAATTATACTGTATTGTTATATATTTAAGAATTTTATTGCAAAGAAAAATATTTCTTAGTAATTTTTAATACATAATCAGTCTAGATTTTAAAACTTATTATTTAATTATAAAAATTTATAATCCATATATAAACGAATTTAGAATATTACATATAGGTGCTTCCTGACTCATATAATACTTACATTCATGAATTTGTTACATAAGTCAAATTTTACAGAAGTTGGATTTATGTAAATTATTATGTAATTATTATGATAAAATTAAAAACAATATAAGGTATATGCAAACACTATTAGGCAAAAATATTTCACTACTATAATAAGATGCATAAATATTTATAGTATTTGTCAGTTGATGAATATTCACTTGTAATAAAAAATACCAAATTATAAATACATATGTCACCCATGTGCCTATTTGTCAATATTCTTCTACTTGTTAGAAAGAATGAATGTTTGTGTACTTTGATTTGTTTCTAAATACTAACATGGAATAGAAAAATTTATAGTTCAGAAAGTAACAAACATTTGCTAAAATCATTCATTACGTTACTAAGTATTTGCCAAATAGCAAACATTTTTGTGCTTTGAATTCAGTAATCACTGCAATAGTGGCACTGCCTATGTGTATAGTATATAGCATGCATGTCAAACTACATCCCACGAGAGGTCTTTATCTGGCCTATGTGACTTCAGATTTTTTTTTTTTTTTTTAACAAATTCAACTTACAATATTTGTTTATTTTATTGGATGGCAAAATAATTGCAGATGAGAATCATATAATCTTTGACAAAATATACTCAACAAATACAAAAAACACTGTTTTATATATATAACAGTGTTTTTTATTATATTTGCTAATATTGAAAAGTATATTTGGGTTGGTTTATTTTATATATATAAAATTTTGAAATTTTTTGATAAAAAATAAGAGAGATATGAATTTTTATAAATTTATGAATATTAATTAGACCTAATTGCAAATGATTGCTGGCAATGGATGTTGTAAATTTTATAATTTCCAGCAGTGAAAGACTTAACACTTTGAATCATTATTTTTTTCATTTATTCATTTTAAATCAGTATTTTTACATGAATATATAGCAATAATACAAATGGTAATATTTTTCTAGGCAAATATTGAATAGTATTGATTTTTCAAAATTGTTGCAGACCTAATGACACCTAATTTTTTACTAAAGTTTTATTGTATCTTATTGTCATCATTGAATTTATAGCATATCTGTGGCATGAAAAAGTTTAATATATTTTTTTATAAAAGGAAAAAAGATTTCCGTCATTTCTGAATTTCAGTAGAAAAAATTTATTATTCATAGAATGAGTTAAAAGAATAAATAGAAAATCAAAATGTATAAAAAAAATTTTGATAAAACTAATCAGGGTAGACTGTTCGCATTTGATTTCAAAAATTAAAATTTTATGTCCCAAAATCAGCTAAAAAATATTTACTAAATAATCAGAACTGTTGCACACTATATAAATTGTTTGAATCAAAAATAGTGAAAACCATTATATTTCACTTAACAAAATATTTAAATATTTAAAGATTTCTGCTACTTTACATGTGTTTATTCCAAAAGTAGATTGATTTACACATTTTCAAACCTCTGCAGGCAATTTTCATTAAATTATTTTCATAAATATTTAATTGTGAATATTCATATATTTTTATTAATAGAAAAATAATAGATATTTGTTAGGAATAAATATAGCAGATACACAATGATCAAAGAGAACACATCTGATATATATGAGTTAGTTAAAAATGAAAATTTTTAAATGTAAGTTGATCCTCCTCTATAAAAGCTGTTTTACCTCCAAGATTTTTTGCTTATGCATGAGTTTATGTGGTAAGTATATATTAGCAGAATTTTCATACTCTTATACATTAATATTAAATAAACTGAGTAATTTACTTTTGAATATTAGAAAAATTTTAATTGGTTTGTCGTTCACTTATATTAATTAGTTTAAAGTATGATTTTTATCTATTTTGTTTTTGCATGGTTTGCCTGATGATGACATTTTTGTTTGTTTTGCTGCAACAATATAGGTTTAACTAATGTACCTGGAGCATCTTATCAGGGTAAGAAATTTTCTATGAATGAATGATTCAATAATATAATACCCTCCTGTTTAATTTTTATATTTAAATCTTGATTAAATAGTTTAATTGCATGATTCTTGAATCTAAAAGAAAGCATTTCTATGTGGAATGATTGTTGTTTATAGTTTCAGTTTTAAAGGCTAAAAAGATATGGCCTTTAGAGAGAGAATTTTCTCTATTAAAGTAAAATTTTTATATAGTTTGTATAGATTGATATAACAATCTTTTCAAATAAAATTAAAATCATATAAAAATATATGAAAATTAATCGTCCAAGTAGAGCCAAATTTAAGATGGTGGTGGCCTTAAGCTATAACTTTTAAGAGGCTTCCTCTACTGAATAAATTTTAGTTTTAATAGATTTTCATGCTCACCAAAAAATTGATATAAAATACTATATAAAAGTATAATGCAAAAATCTTTATTAATTATTAAAAAAATAACAAAATATTTTCAAATAATGATAACAATAATAATAATAATAATACCAATTAAACTAATAATATAATCAATGTGGTTCACCTTTCACTGCTCAAACGGAATAGTCAAAAAGCATATGTTAATTTTTAGCACTTCTAAGCAGTTCCAATCATATACTAAAACCACACATTTATTTTTGAGAGAAGCACTTTTGGCTTTTGCTCTCATCAGCTCTCTTAATATAAGATTTTTTTTATACAGCATACTTATAGTTTCTCTCAATGAGAGAAACTGTAAGTATGCTGTATAAAAAATCTTATATTAAGAGAGCTGATGGGGGCGAAAGCCGAAAGCACTTCTCTCAAAAATAAATGTGTGTTTTTTAGTATATGATTGGAACTGCTTAGAAGTCCTAGAAATTAACATATGCTTTTAATATAATAAAACAAAAGATATTATTTTCATTCATTTTTATTAAAAAAAGAAAAAAATTAAATGCAATTGTTTGTAATGAATAAATAAAATCTTATATATACTGTATATATATATATATATATTGTATTTTCCATCGTATATACAGTATTTGTATTTGTTTATGTCAAGTAATCTTCTAAACAGTAGATGTTATAAAAGCCTTGCATGAACTAGTTATATCTTATGTTTTAGTTTAAATAACTAGGTTACTCAATGTTTTTCTATAAAAAGAATTTTAAAAGAATTGACTAATCCAATAATCTGCAAAATTTAACAATTTAGTCAACAGATGGCAGTGGGTCAGAATTTTTCAGCCTAGAATGTTTATTAATTATTTATACTAACAAGGAGACGGTCAGACGTTCCCCTCCCCGATTTGACTGAAATTGCACATACGTACAGTACTTAAAACTAAA
>WUQG02370900.1:0-18103 GCA_011317285.2 Androctonus mauritanicus | reverse complement strand
TTGCCAAAAACATTAGGCATTAAAGAGTTTTGTTGGTTGAAACCAAGCACGACTGCTGTGTTGAGTTATTTTTGCTTATGCATATGAAGTTTATATAAGGTGAAAAAAAGGCAGTTTATTGAAAAAAGAAAATTATAAAATAAATTTTAAGAAAAAGTAAAGATAAAATATAGTAAGATGATATTGACAGAAGTTGGAAGCTAGTTTATAAATGATTAGTCTAAAAAGATATGATAAAACTGATCTGATTATATGAAATCTATTCAAACTGACTTGAAAATTTAATGGGTTGTTTTAAAGCTCCATTATTATAAACAAATTTATATCTGAGATATATTACAGTTATTCTCTTCTTGAAATTAATATTGAATTTGATTAGAAAAAATTAACTGAAAAACTTATCACAATATTTTCAAATAATTAAAATACAGGTAGTCCTAGACTTTTGGTGGGGTTCCATTCCAATGTCTCCATTGTAAGTTTTGGACTTTCTTAATTCTTGATTTCTGTTTAAATATTTTCATAAATTAGTTTCTATTTAAGTTAAAATGGTTAAACTTAAAGCTTTCCTCGACTAGCTTTCTAACATGGACTAAAAATTGTAACTTAATAAATAAGAGAAGGCTAAAAAATAAAATTAAAATATATAAAGTGGCTAAGGTTAATAAAAACATAAAAATTAATAAGATATATATTGGAGTAGGATACAAAGTATTAATTTGTAAAAAGAGAACGGATTTATGGGGCGGAACATTCAAAATGCATAGCCAATCTTTTCTTAAAATGTGCTGCAGAATCTAATATTTTAAAACTAGCAAAACTGTGCCTGCATTGCCTAGGGATTCTATGATTTAAATGTAACAATGAACAAATTGCATATTAATCTTTTAATTTTCTGCTTAATAATATAAAATTAATTCAAAGTTACATCTAAATCTATAAAAAATACAATACATTGTGATTTTTGTTCCTCAATTGTTTCATTTCTTCATGATTGACTATGGATTAATCTATCACCAATCAGTCTAATTTTTCTCTCTTGAGAAGATTCTCATTCCCTTGTTTCATTTTGCTATGCTCTAGCAGATCCTCTGTGATATCTGTGGCATATTATATGGTGTTCATAACACATGCAATATGTATTATGAACATGTGTTATGAACATACTATATATATACACTGGGTGGCCATAAAATAACATGAGGTGTTCAGAGCTCTCTAACGTGTCATGTATTGAATGAAATGTAATAAAATTTGGTGGGCATATACAGTGGAACATATGGCTTCCATTTTAAAAGAAAACAAATTTAGTATCAAAATTTGCCAACAGAGGGATTGTGGCACTGCAGAAGTGTAGAATGTGTGATTGAGTAATGTGTAATTGCTAAATGAGACAGCACACACCAAGTTTCTGAATAATACATGCAAATGTTTATTGTTAATTACACATCCAATGTTTATTGACCACCATTCAGATATTCCAAGAACTGCATGCAGCACACATCATCTACCATGGTGGGGTGAAAGATGTTGTGTGTCATATGCTATATGATTCATAACAGTATCAACTATATTTGTTATGAATAACCAATGTTTCGCTACAGGTGAATTTTTTCTACTTTTTGTAATAATTGTAAATAGTATAAATAAAATATATGAATAGCAACATATATAATCCCTGTGTTCCCATCTGTTTTGATAATCTTTGTAAATAAAAACCAAATCAATATCTCATCAGATCTAAGAGATACTGAAGAATCTGTGAAAATGCATTTTACTCTTTTACTGCCTTAGGAATCAAATTTCTAAAAATTCCTTTTTTAGTAGGTGCTTAAATCATGGAAATAATGAAGTGAATGTAATGAAGTGAAATGAAACATGATCAAGAATAAAAAAGAGGAGAGTATACATTAATGAGTCAATTATATTTCATTTTGCATCATTATACAACCTGATAGTGATTTTTATGTTTTGAAATTGAAAGTACTTGTTTTGTATAATTTTTGTTTAATATTTTACACTATTAAAAAATCATTGCATTTTTACTTATGTATTTGTTCAATCATGGTGAGCATCACAAATCAATTTTTAATATTGCATAAATCTTAAGTTTATATATTTTAATCGTCCATTATAATTTTGTTGTCGATCATAACTTATAATATAGCATTTTGTTGAAAATTAGTCTCTTGCCAATAAGATAGATTTAGAACAGAAAATGATTAATCACAAAATATTTCAGCAATTTCAAAAAGAAATGGCAAAAAAAATTCATTAGGAGTAAGAGTATTAAAATATTGGAAGCAAAAATATGATTGACAATAGTTTAAAGAAATAAGGACAAAATTTTATCAAACCAAATATGTTAGTGTATATACAGTAGAAAGGATCTCCGTAAAACAAGGTAAAAATTTAATAGTATACATGTGCTAAATTTAATAATTATACAATTGATAATATATAGTAGGCCTAATATAAAATTGCAAAGTTATATTTAAAAATGTTTGTTTTACTGCATTTATGTATGCAATATAATTTTAATAATTAATAAAAGATATTTTAAGCAATAAATAAAATAATTTTTAGATAATATATTTAAATTCATTTGTAAATTTTTATTTTTTGTTTATTTAAACAGATTATGTTGTCTGAAATTTTTAATTTTGGTTGAAATGACTTGAATTAGTTAATGTTTAACTAAATAGTTTTAAAAGTAAGTTCTATTTTATCATTTTTAATTAAAAAAATAATATAGTAAAATTCATATATTTATTATTTTGTTAATTTCTATTTTCCATGAAATAATATGAAGAAAATCTAATAAAAGTTAGTTGTAATAATTTGAAGTACAGAAACCTCCAAAGTTATGACATAAGTTATTCCAAAATCTGCAACATTATTCGAGATAATGTAAATTGAGTGAGATTTTTCCATAATGTTAAAATGAAGTGATTGGTTTCAGACAAAAAATTTTGACTAAGAAAATCAGATATATTGATTCTATACTTCTGAAAATTTTATAAAAAATATGAAATCTGACAAATCAAATGAAAATTTAACAAAGAACTTGCATTCTCTTTTGAATTACAGCCAGAGTATCTGGATAATTGCAAAGATTTAATAGCAAAAATTTTAATCGACAAGTACTTAACTATAATTTAAGTAAATCAGTCAGATTGATCATATGGAAACACTTTCCATTCTGAAAGATCTAGGTTCAATTCTTGGGTTTCACTCTTTGGAAGATTTAGCTGGCTCCTCGTTCTTCACAATGGAGTGAGCAGCCTGTGACAGAGCTTGTTTTGCTTCACTACTTAGTATTCTACTTGAATAGAAAATGGCTGTATTAAGCTCAAAGATAGTGATGGAACTCTTGACTACAAAAACATTATTTTTTATAAATTTATCCCTGAATATAAAATTTGTTAATAAAATATGTTTATCTTATGAAAAAACTAAGAGATGCAATCAGAGAAAAAGAGACTTTCCAGTCTCTTTTTTTTTTTCTTTTTTCTTTCTTTTAATTACATCTCTGGAAAATTCTTCATTGTAGTTTATGTATCAATACACTTAATATCTGCACACACACATTAAAAATTAATAGCAGAATATATAACCAAACATTCTGTGACAATTTTACAACATCCATCATACTTGTTCCATGCATTTATTATTTTTTTAGATTAATAAATTTATTAAAGTAAAGAAAATTTTAAAATGCCAATGAAGTGATTTTTGCTATAACAGAAAGACTTCACTGGGAAGTAAGATATTGAGACACCACTTATATGATACTTTTGATGTCACATTTTTCTACATTTAATGTTTTTTCATTTTTATAATATAAGTGTCATATTTATTTAAATAAATTAAAATCATAGAAATCAGCAAAAGCTTTGGAACATGTTCCAAAGCTTTTCAGAACAATAGAATCACAAATGTAATGGCTGAAGATGGCTGTATAGCTGAAAGCGCTTCTGTTAATAAAGTTTATTGTTTACAAAAAAACAGGTTTGCTCAGTAGTGCTGATTTCCATGATTTTAATTTACTATAGTACTGAATAGAGCAGTGATACATATTTTTTTCACAACTTATTTAAATAACTCTGCTTATAATCAAACTACTTCAAAATCTAACAAACTATAGCACTCATTAACAGTTTTAAGTTATAAATGTATTTATTAATCATTACGATAATGTTTATAATTTAAACATATTTAAATTATAAACATATACACTTATTTATTAAAAATTTTATTAAAATTAAGTATTTAATAAATGAATGTCAATATAAACAATATATATAAGAGTCATAATAATTGATTTATTTTCAGGATTTATTTGTACTGCTTTAATTCAAAATTCACTAAATATAAAGAAATAAACAAGCAAGTAATAAATGAAGGAAAAAGTCAACAGTTGAAGATAATAGTAAGTATTATTACTATTTCAAAAAATTTGCTTTCCTATTGGTATATCCTATATTTTACTTATTTTTAGAGATTTTTGAATATATTTTAAGTTTAAAATTTACTTTCAGATCAAAATAAAATTTATACCTTTTAAACAATTCTTAAATTAAAAGAAGAAAATCATTTGAGAAAAAATTATCCTAGTTAGATTTTATTGTTTATGTATATATTCATATTCTAAACTGTTAAGCAGAAATTAATTATAGAAATGCAAATTTTACATATTTAATAATTGAATTATTAGAGACCTATAATCTGTTTTGCATTAAGTTGAGACTAACATCACAGACATGTCATGCCATGATGTGTTACTAGGTGAAGCACTCAAAAGCAGAAACAGATATCTTTTCATAATCATCATCAGAGTTCAAATACTAATGCCTGTGTTCTGTAATTTAAAAGTGTAATTTGGTTGTATGAGCTGAGGAGGGCGTATCAACACCCAAAAATGTTACTCAATAAATTAATTAATACTGTAAGAAGTGTTTTTGGTCTGTTCGATAGAGCTTGAAAACTTATACTTTTAGAGAATTCTCGTACCGATAAGAGCAGTAGAACAAATAGAGATTAAACTACTAATCATCATCATTACACAGAAAATAATTTTCTGTTTTTGCACAAAATAAAGATTAATATGTTTTATCAGTTAATTATCTTTTATGTTTTACATCAAAACAATATGTAGATAGTTGGTTAGTTTATTGATGTGTGCCCTCAAGTGCTACAGGCTATATGGGCAACCAAGCTTGCAGCACTTGAAGGCACACATCAATAAACTAACCAATAAATTGGTTATTATGTAGCCCACCCTTCCTTGATATCAGTCAGTCAACCAAGTCCAAGATAGGGTGTCCAATATATCAGTTCACTTCCATCCCAAGAAAAAATTCCCAGGGGTTCTAAATTTTTAACTTCAAATTTACAAACTATTAAAATCAGGATTCTTTGGCTTTGAATATAAGTGTGAAAATATCACTCGCCATTTTTAGTTTGAATATATAATGATGCTGTAGTTTTTAATTAATTAATTATTCATTAAAACAATTAAATCAATTAGAAATTTTGTCATGTGATGTTCTTATCAAATTTTTGAATAAATTTCTAAACATTGGTTTAACTAAATTGAAAAACGTATAAAATATTCATATAAATTGAAAACTAAGAAAATTTTTCCCATATAAAAAAAATATACATATTTTTAATTTTGAGTTTATTATATTAAAATTTTACAAAATAGATTATTAATTTTTATAAAAATTTTTTAGATTTTACTCCAATATTTAAAAATGAATTCTGAAATGGAATTAAGAAATTCATTGTCAAAACATCTAGAAGATTTAACAGTCAATGGTGACAAAGAACTTAATCAAGAAATTATGAAAAAAGTGAAAAACATATGTAAAAGATCTGAAGAATTTGTGAATCATGCTTTTCATGTGTTAATGATGCAGATTGAGAAAAAACATTCAGAAATTCGCTACAGTTCTCTATTAGTGATTCATGAACTGTTTAAAAGATCTCATATTTTTAGAAAACTACTATTATCAAACTTTCAAAACTTTCTAGAACTTTGTGCTGAAACTAATAAAGATTGTCCATTACCACCTCCTAAAAATGTAGCAAAGAATTTAAAAATTAAAACATTAAAATTTGTTGAAGAATGGAATAATCAATTTGGAGAAGATTATAAACGTCTGAAACTTGGTTTCAATTTTTTGAAAGAATGCAAAAAAGTTGACTTTACAAATCTGCATGCTAGAGATGCTATTGTTCAAAGAAGAGAAGAAGAAATAAGACGGCATCAAGAAAATATAATTCAAGATAAAGTTAACAAAACTTTAGTGGAAATGGCTGAAAAAATTCCTGAAATTGAAAGTGTGTTAAATCAAATAGAAAACTGTTTTAATCTGCTTCTTCCAACAGTTGATGATTTTTGCAATGATTTAAACACTCCTTCTACTTCAAAAAGTACGAATAAAGCAGAGACTTCTAATGAGAGAAGTGAGAAAATTGAATCACATCTAGAAAATAAATTAGAAATTGATGAAATGATGAGGCATCACGGACTGAAAAACATGAAGAACGATTATAACATTCAAATTGAAATTAATCCATGTATTCAGAAGAATAAAGATACAATGGTAGTTATTGAAAATTTAAGTGATCTTTATATTCAGATTAGTAAGTGTTTACTTCCTATGGTTGGAAAATGGTTGAATGTTTTGGTGAAAGGTTCCAATTGCACTGGATCACTTAAAAGAGCAATAGATTTAAAAAATTTATTAACGTCTAAAGTTGAAAAGTTTAAAGAATTAAAAATTATACCCGAACAAAATTCTGAAAATATTAGCAGTGATGATGATGATTTGATTGAGGTAGAAGAAAAAGAAGGCCTAGAAACTGTTATTCCACCTCATTTGAGACATGAATATGGTCTAGATCCAATAAATAATCCTATTAAAGAGAATACAAAAAAAGATAAAATAGATGAAACTAAGGATCCCACAACAATTGCATCAAATATCCAAGCATTATATGAAAAAGTTGGTAAAAAGTTACCAGAAAATATAGATAATCCAATTCCTTGTTGTAGCAAAGATGTTAAGATAGATTCAAAAAAGGCAGAAATGCTTTCTAAAGCACCGCATAAGCCATATGATATTGATCTATATCATTGGGAAGATGAAAAACTTGAAGCACCAACAATAATAAAATATGATTCTCTAAATAAATTCTGGTTGCCATCTCAAATTGATGTAACTGAATTTCAGTTGAAAGATGGTGCAGCTGCACTCCGAATGAGGAAAATAGATTTTACGGGAGAATTTGTTCCTGTAAAATGGAGCTGTCGAGCTCCTCTTCCCAGTGGAAAGTTATGTCCCAGGAAAGACAGATATAAATGCCCTTTTCATGGAAAAATTATACCTAGAGATGAAAATGGTAAACCAGAAAATTTGAATGAAAAATCTGATATACAAAACATAGAAACAAAAAATAAAGAGGAAGTACCAGATTGGCAAGATCCAGAATTCTTGAAAGATTTGGAAGCTTGTACTGGCATTAATCTTAAATTGCCAAAAAAACGAGATAAACAAAGCTCAAAAAAATCTTTGAAGAAAAAAATGAAATACTCTAATTTGACTGATATCAGCAAAGAAGAAAATACTGTTCGTAAAAGATTAGAAAAGAAAGTATTTAACAAAAGGGCTGTGCAAAATGTATGTGAACAGTTGGATTCTATTGACAGAAAAAAATATGATGATAAATTTGGTGATCAATGGGCTTATGCTTTTCATACTTAAACTCAATTTTTATTTGATATACTGAAACTGAACACACATAACTTATTCATAAAACTATAACTTTATTATGTTCCTAAATAATTATTTTATATTGATTAAAAATTAATATTGTGAAACATAGCTACTGTAGCAAATAATCGATTCATAAATTTATATATAAATTTATGAAAAATTTTATTAGTGTCTTCATAACTATTCTGATATCTGTAATATTGTGTGAGAATATCATTGAAAATAAAATCAATGTAGCATTAAATATTGCTATAAAAACAATAATACAAAATATAAATTTTGTATAGAAAATATGAAATTATATTCAAAATGATATTTTATATACAGTAAAAATGTAATGCTGCAAAATTATTAATTACCAGATTAATACTAAACTAAAAATAATGTAAAAATCTTTCACCAATCTTAAAACAAAAATAAATTTTATTAAATTTTGTATAGAATTTTCTAATATTAATAAAATAATATTTTTACAAAAATAACTACAGTTACTGATGATATATGTATTAAGCTTAATATAAACTTATTCGGAAATAAAGAGCCACAATGAAAACTTGTGTGTACAGATGCAAAATAACTTATATTACAATTCTTGAATTGTAATATAAGTTATTTTGCAAGTTATTGTTCGGCTTTATGTTTAAATTCTTGAATTATTGAACAGCATACAGGTAATCTTTATCGTATGATGATGATATCATTAAAAAATTCTGTAACTATTCAGTGCAATTGACATGAGTTTGATTCCCTGAGCTAATGGTCTGCTATATGGAACGCATCATTTTTGAATTTGTTAAGTACACTAAAATAGAGTGTAATAAATATTGATAGTGGGTAATCTATAAATTTTGGGCATTTTGAACTTATGATGGCAGGCTCAAAATTCTTGGAATCAAACTTTGTTGTAAGTCAAGAATTACCTGCATTAAACAGTCATTCAGAATTACAAGATGAATTAATAGTTGCACTATAAAAATCAATTATAATTATGGTTCAGAAATATCTCCATATGTTAACAAAGAACTTTGCTGAGTTTACATGATTTAAAACAGTAACAATCATGGTATTACTTACTTAAAATTGATTCAAATTGTTTTCCTTGATTTACATAATTTTATAATAAAATACAATGTAGGTATCCTTCCTATAACATGGTAGATAGATTCCTGAAAAAAACAGTGTTGTGTAAAACTGTGTTATATGAGACCTGGAGCTAATAAAAAGGGGAGAGATGTTCCAAAAACCAATTAAAAACAAATAACTTTCTTTAATTGTACATAAGAAACTTAATTTCTATTATAAATATTAATAACATGAAACATAAAGAAGAAAAAAATATATAGATAAGACCCTGAAAAAACAATATATGTCAAACAAAAGGAAAGAGAAAGTATACAGCTTATATAACATTTTATTTAATAATTATATTTTCCTTACCACTATTTGGTTAAAACAAGAACATTTTTTTCTTTAACAATATCAGCTTCACTTTCTGAACTTTTTTATGTATCTTCTGCTCTCTTTACAAAATTTGTAATCTAACCTGCTAGAAAACAATCATTCCTTAATATCCAAAAAAAAAAAAAAAATTATAAATTAAAAAGTTTTTCTTCTCTCACATTTCTCTGTCAATGAATAAAAACTTATATTTTATCCAAGAACTGAACATTTGGAACACAAAATAGTCAAATGTCACCAATTAACTCAATTTCAAATTGAAATCGAAAATAGATTGCATATCGTCCCTCTCGTACCAATCTAGTGAAATTGCATTTATGACTAATTTTACCGAAGTATTTCCAAATAATTGCATTTTATGTGAATATTGTGACCATAGTATGGATTTACAAAAATTAAATATTTTGTGTTGCAGGAGAGTAAACATAATTTTTTAAATATGTTAAATAAAAACTGTGTTGTAGAAATGTGTTATATGAAGGTTTCTGGAATTTTCAAATCGCGTTAGAGCAAAACCAAGTTGTAGAAAGTCGTGTTATAGGAGGGACACTTGTACATAATAATTGAATATATAAATATTAAATAGATCTGAGTAATAGTTTGATTAATACATAAAGCAATTACTTTTAGACTTGATATAATATGGTTTTCTAAAACATTTTCAAGTTATTATTACAATATTAATAAACAAATATTTCAGACAGAACCATTATTATGATGCACCTACAAAAATCATAAGTTTTGGATAAATCTGGATGAGTTGAGAAATATGCATATTTGCTTAGGAAAGTTGCACTGTGATTAAAATGAGAGTAATGTATAATCCATCCAATCAAAGACCTACAAAAATATTATATTTAATGTATAATTTTTGTATTGAACAATATATAGTTACAAATACAGAATATTTCACTATTTAATAAAATGTTCATTTTTATTATAATGGTATCCAGATTTGAATTTAAGAAATTT
The DNA here is from genome assembly GCA_011317285.2 of Androctonus mauritanicus. NCBI lineage: Eukaryota > Metazoa > Arthropoda > Arachnida > Scorpiones > Buthidae > Androctonus > Androctonus mauritanicus. The sequence goes on along the minus strand of WUQG02370900.1, from coordinate 7,886 downwards.
TTTTTAGGTATAATAGGAATTACAATTTTTCATTTTTTTTTTATTACTAATGAAATTATTCCTATAATTTTAAGATTTATTTACATCTAATGATTCCTGCTTACTTTCTCTAATTAATTAGAAATAGATTAACACTAGTACTAGTTAGCAGATAAAAATATTTCATAATTTATTTGACTTGTGTAACATTTTCGAAAAATTGAATGTTCAATTTGATTTTTCAGAAATGTTCTATATTTTGTAATGTGCTGAAAATAGGTGTACAGAAAACATTACACAAGTTAAAGAAATTGTGAAATATTTTTATTTGCTAACTAGTACTAATGTTAATCTATTTCTAATTAAGATTTATAATTGGAAAATCAGTTGAAACTGAAATATACTAATTATAATAAAATATAGATTTGAAATAATTCTGATCAGAAAAATTAAGTTTAATAGGAGCACAACAGTACAATACAATTAATTCTATTAGGTTTATTTTTCTTGATCAGAGATGTTTACTAATGGTTTAGCAATACTCATCATGATTGAATAAATACAAGTGAAAATGCAATAAATAAATGAATTTTTAATGGCACAAAATATTAAAATTATGTTCATTAGTTAACCAACAGAAAGTATATCATATTTATGCTTTATAGATTTGAGAGAGAATTGTTAGGCTATAAAAACCAAATATTGTACACTGCCAATAATTAATACATGAAATATACAAAGCACTATGGCAATAGTGCTTCATATATTAATATATTACGAAATGACAGATAAGAATAACTCCTGCTCTCGGTCTGGCATATATGAAATACCAGCAAAAGACAACACCTTAAATCAACAAGTTAAATACATAGGATATACTTCGAGATCCCTGGCTAAACGATTGAGTGAGCACAAAAAAGACACTGAAAAACAATCAGATTCGACAGTGTTAGCACAAAGGGCCTACTAACTGACTTAACTGTTAACTGGAGTGATGCCAAGCTCTTATACGAGCAGGAAGACCCTAAAAGGGGTAGAGTTGCTGAAGCCATTACAATTTATACTAACAAACCTCGGAAGTTAAGCCAATCAATAGAATCGACCCAATGGCCATAAGTACTGCGTGGAAATCATGCTCTAGATTAAAAAACTGTAACAATTAACAAAAACTGTAAATTTATTAATTCCCTATCTATGTTTCATTAATGATAATTGTATATGTATTTTTTATATTGTTTATTATTCAAAGAATTATTCATGTAGTGATTAGTGTTACCATAGTTACTAATTTGATTCTTGTTCTGTTTGAATTTGTTCGTTGTATGGAAGCTGATGATAATTTTAATAAAAATTGAAAGCACTTCTTCCTGTTGATTTCCTAAGTTTTATTGTGAATCTTCCTGCCATAGTGCTTCATATATTTTGTCAATTGTTAGGCATATTGGAATACATTAAGCATATCCTGATAAGCATAGTTTAATAGATTCTTTTATGCAGATTTAGATTGGTCTTGGCATACTGCAATATATCTGATTTTGGTTGCCTGTAATATATAAAATACTCATTTAGAGAGATTGAATTGGTTGTCTGGACTTATATTTGAAAACAGAGCAAAAATATGATTGGAAATTATTTAAGCTAGTTAACATCACATTATTATTTAAAAATAATGCAGCAATAATAAATATATATCTTTTATTAATTTATAAAAATCTAAATAAAAATAGATTTTAAGTATAATATATGCATGCATGCTTTAATAGCTACTTTTATATTACTGTAAATTTAAAACCAAAATTACAGTTATCAACATAATTTTCTTTTTTTTAAAAACAGTTGTAAGAAATTCAAGTTAACAGTATATTATGTTTAAATTATAAATTTAAAAACTAATTTTCTTAAAAAATATTTTGATTCTATTAGATACGAAAAATATCACTTGAAACAAATAAAATAAATTACTTAATTTTCCATAAAAATTTTACAAACGTATTGTTGGGAATATATTTGCGAATTTAATACTGTATATGTGTTTATTCTAAAATTATAATCTATTGGAATATTGGCATTTTAAATTTCATAAAATCTTTCTTATTTGTATCAGTTAAAATCAATTTATAATGGAAAATTAACAGAAAAACTTAATAAATCTGTTTCTTTATCAAAAGAAAACAAATCAGATTCTTATAACGTTTATCAAGTATAATAAAATTTAATTGAAGTATTTAAGTGAAAGATTTTGTTAATAGAAAAATCGAAAGATCATATGACATCCTTAAATAGTTAATTTTGGATCAGTAATAGGCAATAATTTATCTCATATCATCGTAAATATCTTATTAATGAAAAGCTTTATCTAACAAAAAGAAATATTCCTGAAATAAATACAAATTTATGCAAAATATTATATAATTGCATTTAAAGAAATATGATTCTTTTATACGTTAAATGTCGATATCTGGCTTGGAACAATTTAAAAAAAGGAAATGCTATTTTTAAAATATGTATTCAAATTTTTTTTAAATTAAAATTAAATAAACTTTTGAAACATTTAGCTGAGACTTTAATGAAAAATATAATTCTCATACTGTAGTTATTATTTTGTTTATTAAATATGATAATTAATGTAAATATATATGCATTTATAATGTAAATTTTTAAAATGTGTGTACTTTTTTAACGTTAGATGTGATATCTGATTATTCTACATTTAATCTTTTATTTGATATTCATAAAAAAATTATTTTAATGATGTCAAAATTTCGTTGAATTAATCTTTATGTATTTATAGTTTTGCCATTTATAAGAATATTAAAAAGCAAACTAGTAGTAGTAAAAAAAAAAATTTTTAATCTTTATACGAGTGTTAAACCTGATGACATGATGATGTTTGATTTTGAATTAAAATCATGTTAACCTACATATAATAAAGGTCGTGTAAACAAAACAAAAAGAAACGATAATTTTAAGGCCAAAAGTCCAGTTCTTAAACTAAGAATCCAAACAATTTATGAATACTGATCAGTTTTATAAATGTACAGTACAGTATATTTATTTTTATGATGATAATGTGTACAGTACTCCTTCCATAACTCATCCTATGATTAATCGGTCAATTTATCTTCAGGCTATTACGTTTAATGTGTCAACATACGTTTTTCCTCAGATATCTCTCATTTTATATCGTGCTATTGCATTAATGCGCTAAAAATTAATCGCTAGTTGTTTATAAAATGTGAATCATATCCTTAATTTAATCACTGCACATCGCTTTTGTAAAATAAAGTAAAAGTAACGAAACTGCACTAGCTGCTGACAAACCGGATATGATTGTGATAAAGTCTATAACGTAATTGGTTGACGTCTTGACCTTTAAACGTTATCGACTACATGCCAGTCTAGAAATCTAGACTATAAGTTGATTTCGTATCTGAATCTGCATGCAAAAAAAGGTAAGTATAGTAGTGTAAACTTATTTAACAATAAAAAATATATATCTGATTCGTATCGATGCAAATTATACTGTATGCGTATATGTTTAAAAATCGATATAAAGAAAGCAGTGATCAACAAGTAGTAAACATCTTTATTAAAAAATGAAACTATCGTTAGTAGTCGTATAAATAAACTTGTTTTTACTGATATCGATCTATTCTGTTTATAAAAGTAAGATGCAAATCATTGTACTGATTTAAGTTTTTTCGTGATAGGAACGGTTGTGAAACGATTTTCTAAAATGGCTGGGACTACTAAAAGGCAAAAATTAACGGGAGAAGAAAGGCAAACTAAACTAGGACCCCTAAAAGAGAACGGATGGAGCGAAGTAGATGGAAGAGATGCCATTTATAAGGAGTTCCTGTTCAAGAATTTTAACCAAGCCTTCGGATTTATGAGTCGAGTGGCAATGCAAGCCGAGAAAATGGATCATCATCCGGAATGGTTTAACGTGTATAACAAAGTTCAGATAACTCTGAGTACTCACGACGTCGGAGGTGTTTCGGATTTCGATGTAAGATTGGCTTCTTTTATCGAAAATGCAGCAAAACCTCTGTTGAATAAATAAGGTTAGATCAGATATACTATCCTGCATGTTTTGTATCATTTGGTATCGTAAAAACAGTGAAGAATTTAATGTTAGAATGAAAAATTATAATTGTTGTTTATGCAAATGAAGTAATAAATGAATTACATGCAAAACTAGTTTTAAACAAATTCAACATAACGTATGCTTTAAATAAGAAGGAATTATAAAAGTTTTATTTTAACTGACAATTCTACAAACCGGAGAAGAACGTATTTTTAATCTAACATAAATTTAAAATATATTTTGCTTCATTTAACCTGTATTAAAGTTTTTTTAACGATGATAACGATATTCCGAATAATTTTCCTGTAACAAGAATTCGGTCGAAGTATAATCGTATCTTCAGGGATGTAAGAAGAACACCTAGATTAATTTTTAAAACTGGTTCTCATTTTTTTTTCTACTCGAAATATTCGGTAGTTCAAACGCAAAAACTCATCTGTATTCGATTGAAAGTAGGTAAAGTTTAATTTTTTTTTTTTTTAACATTCTTTAGATTAAATAAATTTGATAATTAACACGAAAAGTTAATGATGATGATAATTTCTCTGAAAACAGTATTTTTGCTATTTGATAAACACGTATGTGCGGATAATCTGCTAACTTGTAAGTCTATTTGTATCAAACTTAAAATTACTATTGTAGTTACAGAAAAAATTAAATAATTTAAAAGGATAATTATGAAAAATAATAATTTCTAGTCTGTAATAATTTCTAATAACCCAAAATATAAATTAATGATGAGTATCAATTTTTAGACGATGACTCTCGAGAAAACCGTGAGACTATTTTATGACATGCTTGATCCTTACTGAAAGATCACACAAAACTTGTCCTTTACCAGGAAATCTGTTGGAAATCTATCTTTATGATAATGTGAGTCCGGAAAAGGCCATAAGGCCTCGATGGTGCCGTTAAATGCTATCTCACAAAACTTGAGTGTATAGTACTTTAAAAACATAACCATCACTCAAGTAAACACAAGTTGTCAATCGATTTTAAAACTGGCTATAATTTATATTTAGAATATAAATCTCAACCCAGTTTGTTTTTAGTGATTGTATTATATATGTAATGCTTTCTAATACTTAATATAATAATCGTGGTTTTTACTTTTAAAGCATTAAAATAAGTATAAATTTGAATTATTTATTTTTTCCTTAAACGTTTCTTTCGATTGGTAACAATGGAAAATAAAGAAAATAAGAAAGCATTGGTCTATAATTTTTTTGTTTAAGAACGAATTTTCTTACCTGATTCGTATTATCTTCCAGTAGACCTAGTAACACGCTTGACCCTACTCCGACATTGTTTCTTGGTCATAAACCTTTCTGTGCCTGTAAAAAAAAAGTAACGACGTTCTAAATTAACATAAATACAATATAAATCCGAGATTAAATAATAAAACTGTGATACAAACATGTCTGTAAACTAACATTGAATTACGATATTTTGCCTTGATGTCAAAGTTACCTCGTTTGTTTTTAATTCTTTAAAATTTGATATTATAACTTTTTAAGGACGAGATTTTTTTATAAATTTTTCACTATAAACTTTAAAAATTTAGTATTTTTTCTTTTTTAAGTACTTTTAAGTTATTTTTTAAAAAATTCGTTTGCATATTTATGTCATAACGAACTTTTTACTTAATTTTCAAAATGGCGCCCGGAAGAGAAAGCAGACGATATATAATAAATTAGAAAATTACTTATATGAAGGTTGGACGACAGCACACACTGGAGTCCTTTTGAACCAGTTGTTTTGTGACCTTTCACCTCAAAAAGGTTTCAAAGTTTAGAGGAGGAGAAACATTTAGGACACGACCTTTATAAACAGGTCGACTTCGTTCCGATATTCTACTAACCTTCGCAGGAGACCACTAAATATAAAATGCAATTTATTTAAAAAAGTAAAATAAATTAATTAATACTGTTCTTACAAACGCATTAATAACGTATAAAAGTTCAAATTAAAATTATAAATATTCGTGTGAACACAAAATTATTCTATTTTTTTTTTTTTTAAGTTTAAAATTAATTTATTGACTACTGTTAATATTAGTGTTAAACAATAAGATACTCCGATGATCGAGTTTGAACGAAGGAAGAGGAAGCGCTTAGAATGAGGAGGAAAAGAAGAGAGGAAAAAAAATATATCTTGTTTGTCACGTGATCGTCGTGTATTTTATTATAAAAGAGTTGACCCACGATGGACTTCAGTTAGAAATGAGAGCGGAGAAGTACGGAGCGGTTCTGTTGACGTTTATTGGTTGCGTTTGGTGTAAGCAATCCGACGAAGACCACATCCGAGGGGTTCAAGTTAATTATGGAGGATGGAGACCTATCAGAGGGAAGAACCATTACGCTAGGAATTTAAATGACTCTAAAAGTGATCCCTCTCAAAGAAATCTCTACGTTGTGGTCCCGAGTGAATTAATTAACACCGTGAATGATCCACCTAGAGATAACAGTAAGCAGGAAGAAGACTATCAAGTTTCAGAATCGCGAGTTAAACAACAGAGAGCTTTAGATGCGGATCCTTTTCCGGTTTCAGAACCTATTACTGATTTGAGGACTTTTATCGGTGGTAACGCAAAGTCGGTCGATCATCTAGTACAAGAATCTCAGCAAAGGGAGGTTTTTCAACAGTCTGTTTATCCTGTGAAGGGTGATAAACCCAATGGTGAAGCCCAAATTCTCAACCATCCTGGTAATCAGAAAGATGAAGCTCAGCCTACGTTCCAGATCAGTCATCAGGGCGTTTTGCAGTTAAAACCGATTGGGATAATTCCTCACTTTCCAAATACGGGTCATTTTCAACCAGCTCAAACCATCAATAGTCACGAAAATAATCTACAAGGTTTGACAGGATTTAATCATCACATTAAACAGGAAACAAGAGAATTGATACAGGAACAACATCCGCATCCCAATTACCACAAGAATGGTTATCAGTTTGGACTAAGGATTCGCAATCAAGATCAAAAACTAGTGGAACAGAAATTTAAGGATCATAACGTAGGTGAAAATGAAGAAATAATATCTTCTAATAATAAAGGATATGAAAATGCAGAGGTATAATAGTATTATTATTTATTTTCTAAGTTTATTTTTCAAAGAAATAATTTTTCGCACGAAATTTTATTTTTCAAATATAATTTTTTCACACAGAAAAATTCAGTCAGCACCAGTAAATAATTATGGTTCTTGTCATTTTATACAGTTTTCCATCTTTGCGTAATCCATCTGGGTCACATTTTGATGGAGTTATCCCAAGAGGTATAATCAACCTTGACCTCTCGGGATCCGGAAATTCTATATATGGAATTCTTTACTTGTTTTTTTATCATCTTTATCACATTTTAAAATGATAGAATGAAGGGAATGCCCAAACCCATACTTATCACTGAAAAATAGGATTCAATAAGCGTTTTATCGTGCGCCATATGATTCGAAACATTATTAGCAATCTACAATCGAAATTTCATTTTTAAATGATAATTCCATTGAGTCTTAACATTTTGCAAATGGCAAAAATAATAATTATTAATAATAATTAATTATCTTAAACATTTAAGATAGTTAATTATTTAATAACTGGCTAGACGATTATTTTATGAAATTGAATAGTGAAAATAGCAAGAAGTCGTATTATAGGATTTCTTAAAAAAGTTTCTAGAGCCAGTTATGGCCATTCATCGTCCATGATGATAATTCATTTGCATAATAAAATATAATAAATGTTTAACGGCCGTATTCACCATCTCGAGTTATTGGAAGAGTTAGAGTTATATGAGGAGTTATATCTAAATTCGTATTCACCA
>WUQG02370899.1:0-45618 GCA_011317285.2 Androctonus mauritanicus | reverse complement strand
AAAATTTCCGATCAACGTTGCGTATTCTGGCTAATGAATATATAAAATAATAAAATGTTTACTATATGTGATTACACATAAAATAAAAACTTAATTATTTAAGATTCTGAATAGTATTTATTCAAAATTATCTTGAATTTTGATGAAATATCATATAACTAAATAGGATAGCCTTTCAGCTTAAAAAAATCATTTAATTTTATATAATTGTAGAATTATTATAACAAAATAATTCTGTCTCGCGTTAACCGGCCACATTTTCGTTGAATTTTCGTCGAGCATGAGCAGAAATAAATGTGAAAAAAATAATAAGTCATTAGGAAGGAAAGAAATGGCTTGAAATTGCGATAAGATATATCAAATTTCAAGATAATTCATCTGCTATAGATATAATTCCTATCAAAAATTTAGTGATTTTACTTCAAAACACGTATTTAAATCATAGTGGCAAATAAAGATTACCGATTTTTTTTATCTAAATGTTACTTAGATAAAATTTATAGGTTGTAAATTAGATATTTATAGGTTGTAAATTAGATATTTACAGGTTGGACATTAAATAATATATATCATTTAATTTACATCCTATAACTGATATTTTGCATGTGTTTTCGGATTAACCGGTTTCGTTTATTAGACCTGAGGTCCAGTCCCGTAGGAGTTAACAGGGAGTTAGTTTACTGTATAACATTTCTTTGAGTGAAATAGATTTTCATTGAAAAGTATGTCTTCTAAACTCTGCTACCGTCTTCGTTTTGAAATAAAATTTTTCTTTATATTGTTTTATTGTATTAAAAAAAATCAGCATAAAACTTTGCAAGTTCTGAGTTCAATTCCTATTAGGTTTTATTATAATTTTTCTTATAAAAATCAGTGAGACATGAAATCAAAATTATTTAAACTTTATCAAATTTTTTATCAATAAACTAGTAACTTTTGATAATAAGATCCAAGAATTCAAATATTAAATCATAAATATTGAATGAAAGCTATTCACTATTACCAGTATCTCGACTGAATTAAAATGAATTGTTAATAAAGGAAATTAAGATAAAAGTAGAAAAATAATAATAAAATAATTTTAAAAATTTGATCAATGGTAAATACAGCATCCTCCGAAGAGATTATAAATTTATTCAAAATTGAATGATTTTGTGAAATTCGAATTCAAACATTTACTGGGAATGATTGCTAATCGATTTTCGATACTGAATCCTGTACAGAAATGCTGAAATGAAACAATCCTTTTCAAACTATACTTATTTGGAACTGATATCATATAGCCATTAAGACCATTTTTATTGGCAATGCTATTTGATCAAAAATATTTCGCTGAACTTTCCTTATTTTGTCTTCCAAAAAATTCCCTATGGAGCCTGAATGCGGATTATATTGTGCATTATGTATGTTTATTGGGCCTTCCGGAATTGCAAATGATTTTACAATTCCGGTTGCAAAGAGAAACTTAATATTTGGATCACTTAATAAATCCTGAAATGTTCCTAAACTGAGAATGGTATATCTAGAATTATATATTCCAAAAATAATATTAAAAATTTAAAATCGCAGAATATTAAGCAATGTTCGAGATATTTTGCCAGTGAAATTTTTCCATAAAGAAACCGAATGAAATGTCAAAAGTGTTAGCTCTCATTTACCCGTATACTATCCAGATAATTTGAAAAGTATTAGTCAAGAATAAAAATAAAATTTCACAACATTTATAGAAAACTTTCGTAAAAAATCGATAAATATTCTTTTGGATATGAGTTTTAGAAATAACAAGATCTATTAAAGCTACGAAAATAATGAAAAATTTTCATGTTTATATATATTCGAATATATATTGTTTATAATATATTCGTATCTTTTTAGAACATGACTAAAAAAAAATTTGATTTAATTTACAACTATATTTATAGAAACTTTTTCTTTATTTTAATTATCAAAACATAAAAGTTCTCATTACATCATAATTTGAAAACAAATAATAATTATTATTGATATAATTAGTAAAATAAACTTTTATGAATCGAAAATTTTGTCATGAACTACAATTGAAAAATTAAATCATAATTTGTTGCGCTTGTTACACGCAAAAGTAGAAGATCATTGACCACAAGAGTAAACATCTGATAGTTCTCATCCAATCAGAAAAATAAAAGTGCTTTTTTTTACTGTAACACCATCTAATTGTTGAATCAAAACAATTCTTTCGGCTTCTCTATTTGTTTTGCTTATTTTCAAAACATTATCTAGAATAATTGCCATTCTTCCTGTATTTGCTTGATCACAATTTTCAATTGTGCTCTTATTGAATACCAAAATTGTTTTCAAAATAATAATTATTATTTTAAAAATATTATAAAATCATACATATAAACTATCTTTGATTATTCTATTTACATAAATTATCAATAAGCTAACAAATTCATTGCAAAAGTTAGTAACAGTAACTTCGTATACAAAAGCATCAAAGTGGATTTTAGAAATAATATATCTTCCTTGATATATTTACCATACAAAAATTTAATTAAAAAGTTTAAACGACTTATAAAGATTAGAAAAGAAATAATTTTATGCTTTAATACTTAAAAATTGACTTTAAAGTCCACAAAGATGTTATAGAATTAAATTTTTTAATGTAATTCTTTTCGAGTCAATATACTTAAATAATAGAATTTTTTTAAATATTTACATTTTCAAGGTATTATCTAAAGAATTTGATCATTGTTTAAGTAATTTTATTTAAAGAAAATCCTTACTATAACTATAGTTTATTGAAATTCTTATATTTATATTTTAATTTTTAAAATTAAAAAATGATTTATTTTATTATTTTATAACTACAGAGAAGATTTAATGAGCAATTTTTATAATTAATAAGTTTAAATATAAAATAATAATGATAACCTTTCTAGAAATAAAAATTATTATTAATTCTACAATTTGGAAAATAATTAATTTAAATATTTTTATAGTAGTATTATACAACAAATAATTTTAGAATTAAATTGCAAAAGTAAAATATTCAATCATTTAATATTTTGAATTTTTAAGATTTTTATACATAATTATTTAATCAAAATATTGATAAAGTCCGCAAATTAATTTTTAAAATATTATTGTAGCTAATAGGAATTATATTTATTGTTGTTATTGTCATTTAAATAAAAAAGTTTCTCGCAATTTCTGATTTAATCTTAAAATAATTGAGAAAGAAAATAAAAATTCATAAAAATAAATTATAAATCATCAGATATTTTAAAGCAGCTGAACTCCTTAATTCTTATATTCTTCTCGTTAGTTACTTTTTAAGCAAAAGAATAATTTCTGCTAATAAATTACGTTATTGAGGAAATTCTGTGGAATGAAATCCACTTATCGGATTAATTATCACTTTTAATTACTTATAAGAAGGATTTAAAGCGCACCATTTTTTTTTTTTTTTTTACATACGTAGTAGTTGAAGTATAGCCACGTTGAATGTTACAAGAACATTTGTAATGAAAACAAATTGATAAAATAAATCTTTCTTTTTCACTTTAATCAAAGAAAAGCAATCTCATGCAGGTTTGAAACATTTGTATATTTCCCAAATACTGAGATTTGAAAGATCAGCAGCGATCTTGCAATATTTTAAGCAAGTAAGATTTATTATATTGTCTACTGTAAAATTTAAAAATTTCTATATTATTCAATGAAGAGTTTTAAATATTCAATAAATAAATTCTTAAAATTGCTCTGAATGGAACATTCTTATTTCAGTTATTTATTAAGGAATTTTTACCAATAATAATAATAATAATAATAAAATCAAATAAAACACTTTCTTGCTTTCTATCTTTATTTTTATATAATTTGACAAATTAGTGAAAAATCTTAAATATTTTCTTTGGAGAACATGATTAATGCTACTGAAATCAGAATTAACATTATAAATCATTAATTTCGATTCATCAAATTATGAAATATATGTTTTTTTTTTTAAAAAAAAACTATGATTCATCATCAGGAATGATTATTTTTATTTTTTATAATTTTATAAATAACTTTTTGATCAATATTATGAATTAGAAAAATTAATGTCCTATTGATTTCGAAATAAAGGTTGATGCAGTAATTGAATAAAAAGAAATGCAGCCATATATCGTCAAAATATTATTTAAATTAATGCAGTTGATAATTTATAATGACAACATTAAAATAAATAATTCCTCACATGATTTACAGATCAGTTCTATAAGAATTTATTATTCTAACTTGTAAGTAATAAACTAATTCTCATGAATTTTATATAGTTAATTAATTGAAAATAGATATTTATAAAATTAAAACGATTGTATTATGATTTTATTATAAAGATATCTAAAGAAGATGCGAATTAATTTACAGTTTTTCGTTAATTTGCTGTATATATTAAAACTATAGAAACAGTTATAATGTTTTAGTGATTGTTAAAATGTAAAATTTAATGAGTCAAAATTACTTTTAGAAAGATACATTAAAGAGAATAGGAAAATACTTTTGTGGCGTTTTAGTTCAAGATGTATTACTAATGGAGCGACAAAGTCGTAAAGCAGACAGTCAGTTCTTCCACCCATTTATTCCGGAAAAGCCATAGATGTATCTTTTGTCGTTTTGTGATAGTTCCTCTGACAGATATAAGGAAAAAAAAGGAAGAAACGACTGATTTCCTGGTACACCAAATGACCAAAGTTTACTATTTTCTGTGAAAAGATTATTGGCTTCGGTTTTTTCTTGTCAGGTATGATATCCTGCGAAATACTTTTCACTTACGAGATTTTTTTTTATCTATATTGTATCTATAAATAAATAACTACAGCTTTATATCTGGAATGTTAATATATTTATCAGTATTTACTGAAGATCAGTCGAAATTTAATTTGGCAAATGTACTCATAGTGCAACATAAGATATTAATCAGACATGGTTCTAGATAGATTCCTTTCAAGATGAACGGCAAAATATTTGAGATATAGTGCTTTAATGTTAAGAGAAGCACAGAGTTAGCAAGATTTTCCGTCATCTTGTAACTGTCATTGGATGTGTCAAGACACACATTATGTCAATGACATGAAACAGGAAAGATGTGCTTCGAAAGTCTGTCTAACATGTCACATGTTAGTCAAACGGCTTAGTTCGTAGACAGGAAAGAAGTGCTGATATTTTCACACTTAAGTTACTGGCTGTGACACTATTTCTTCTTTACACACAACTTCTTCGATATTACATTGTGTAATGTTAAGAATGTTTATAGCGGAAATCGTTTAAAAAACTCTCTGTTCGTGGAAGATCGAAAGGAGCAATTAATTAAAAAGTGGCACTTGAGGTAAATTTATTTTTGCATAACTGCTACTTATTAGTACGATTTTTATCGATATTTTAATTATATTCTAAAAAAATATTGAATTTGTTTAAGTGAAATATATTTTGAATCAATTTTCTTAATAAAATTGTTCATAAGATGAAAATCTGTAATAGGATTGATTTAAATTTGCTTTCCGAAAATCTTTTAACATTAGTTAAGATATTACAAGCTATAAAAGAAACCAGAGTTTAAAGTAATGTCAAGATGTTGCAGATAACGTTTATCGATATTATCACAATAGCATCAAAACGAAAATGAAATAACCCCTAGGATACAGAATAAGCAGACTGACACAATAGGGGCAATTATTGAATCGATCTGAACACGTCAAGTGGTTCAATATCTCCTTCGTCTGTTAGGTCAAGCTACACGGTGAGGCATGCAGTTTCTTTCCTTCGTCACTTCTATTCCTTTATTCTTTTCATACAACTCCTACCTGCATTCTTTTTTCTTTCGGTCTGTGTGAAGTGTAACAATAGAGTTCTTTGCAGGCATCCATCCCAAGGAACAAACATGATAGGGAAGCTACAGCTAGCTTTACTTATCTCTACATCCTTCTTACTGTTCTTTTCTCTCTATCTTTTCTTCGCAAGTTATTTTTCTATTGTTCGTATCTACGTCACATTCCCCTCAATATAACATCAGTACTGTCCCGATTGGAAAACCTTAGATCCTTAAGCCCTTCAATCGATGGTGCAAGACAGGGAGAGGTCCTTGGGGAATGTTGTGATTTTCGAGACAAAAAACGAAATAGAATGATACATCCTCCTATAATGAAGAAGTGAATAGAGATTGAAGTGCAGATACTACAACATTTCTCTTGGATCACTGTTACCAAATAAAAAAAAAATATTTTCTCTCAGAATTACATAAAACTTTTGCATTTATATCTTTTCAAAATTAGTAAATTTCATGATCATTGCATTGATAAAAATTATTTTGACCATCTTTATAAAGGTATACATCTACAGAGATGGTCAAAATAATTGTATCACTCTTCATATGTAGTAAATTGTAACAATAAATTGGTATGGAATCATCTGAATAATATAAAAAGGTGTAAAGACATCTTGTTCTATTTTGTCTTGATAATCAAAGAAATAATGATTATCAATTAAAATTATGTACCTGTAAAAAAGAAAATAAAGTGCTGTAAAGAAAATATAGTAAATAAGAATGGATTTTATTAATAACTTTATTTTACTTTTTTTTTCTTTCAGAAATACTATCAAAGTAACAATGTTGTGTAGAAAATGGAATTAACGTAAAATTATTTATAGAATAAGGCAATTATTTTTGCCGGAATTGCATATATAACTATTTACGATGGTTGCTATTGTAAATATTAGCATTTTTTTTAATAATTTGATTAAAATTATAGAATAGAACATTAAGAACAATTTTCTCCCCTAGAGATACAAAATGTAATCGAATTAAATTTCATGCAACCTTGTTATTAAATTAATTAAATAATTCTAAAATGTAGTTTTAAATCCAGCTTTATTCAAATAGCAAAGAACTTTAAACTATCATTGAAAATGTAAATTAAAATTATAAAATTTACCCATATTGTCAAATGATAGAAGAATCACAAATGTAAATCATGATTTTTTTATATGATTTTAAAATTACACTTGTGGTGCCATCTTTTGTTAAGAAAATTTTAAAAAAATTATATTTTTCTCTTTGGATGAATTGTTACAAAAATAATAAAATGGTGATAATCTTTCATTGAAATTTATTCATAAAAATAATAAAAAATTGTATTTAGTTCATTCATTTTTTAACAACTTATAAACCTATATCAATAATTTTGTTGGAATTTTAATAATGTAAATTTCATTTAATAAAATAAAAATTAAATTTAATAGTCTTCTAGATTAAATTTGGTGCGAAAGAATTTAGAAAATTCCTCTAGTTTATTGATTATCCTATGTTCACAAATGAAGATAATTATTTTTATTAAAATCAATTTTTTAAATATGTATATATATTATTTGGAAAATACTTAGTTGTTGTATAGTTTAATTATTTATTATTAATTATTGCTTGTGTTTTTATAATTAGCACTGTAAATTTCTTTTTATTTTGGTCAATTCTTGAGAAATTTTTAGAAATAATGAATGTGAACAATTAAGTTAATTAAAATAGGATTAACTGGCTGATTAAAAATAATAAAAATTTAAATCTATAGAAAAATAAACTTTAATGAACCATAACAGTATGAGTAATAATAAGTAACTTCTTAAAGATGTAATTGTACTTATCGAAAATTTAATAATTAAAAAACTTTTCGAATTAAAAAACGATATTTCATAAAAATTGTGATTTTGATAAAATATTTAACTCTTTACAATCATTTTATCAATCATAAAATTAAAAACAATAAGTGAAATCAACCGTAAGTAAGTTATTTCACTTCAATATCTTCAGAATTTCATCAAGAGACTACTCAAGCAAAGAAGTTTGCAGCACTTTAAACCACTTCAAACTTATAATAATCAAGTTATCACTTCGGGTAGAATAAACTTTACAAACTTTTACATATTAATTTATACAAAAACAAAAAAAAGTTATTTATATGTAAGTAGCAATTGTAAAACTAACTTCAAAAATTTATTTTTTTACTTTTGTTAAATGATCAAATGTTGCAGAAATTTGACTGAATTATTTGTTTTATTTCCAATTTTATATTTATAAATATATTAAAATAAAGCAAAAACTTTAACTAAAATTAATATTTATTAATTAGTTACAGTAGTGCACATAAATTAGACATCTTTTATTATTTCTTTTTGAACATTTAAATTTTAAAAATTTCTTTATTAATTTTAAATTATATTATAAAACGCTATTATTATCTATTATACTTATATTTTTAATATGTAAAGACCAAGATCGTACATTTATGTTTATGATTTTATTTTGATAAATTTGTTTTGTAACTCTATAGTTTTATTGTCAAAATTATATATATATAGCCTATAAGCCTATATACGTAGCAAAAAATAAAAAATAAGCTCAGTAACTTTATTCTGTTTGATATAACTATACTGAATTTTACAAAGTTTTTAAGTTTACACATGATTAAATATTTTATCATAAACGATACAAATAATGGATAAATGTACTAAAGAATTATCCGTTTAATATTTATTAAAAAATATCTGTTTTCTAAGAGAATTATTAATATTTGTATCATTCAAAATGTGTTTTTGTGTATTGAAGATTAGTAACAGTTACATAATTATTGTTAACCGAAATATATTCGTTTATTTAAGTATATTCGAACCATAAACCAGAGATAATGAGCTTTCATATCAATTTAAAAAACATTAAATTAAATTTTTAATTCATGGCATTTGATAAACGTGAGCGATTAGGGAAGATTTAACGGAGATAAAAGTATTAAACAAATCAGAAACCGGTTAAATCCTTCAAAGTATCAAACGTAAATGAACTTTTTTTATAGCATTAAAATTCATTAATGTGTTCACTTTTTTGTATTCATTTCTTTCTATTATATACAATATATTGTATACATATATATTTAAATATAAAAAGCAAAAAATGTTATAAAGTGTAAATTGCCATTTCTTCTGTTTAAAAAACTAGAAGAGTATCTTCATTTCGGAACGAAGTTGAGCAACACATTTAAATGAAGAGTAGCTAAAGATCTTCGATAGTCACGTAGTCGTTCAGAAAGAGCACATTTTATCTCAGTTCTAACAAAAGAAATAGTATAAGGACATACCGAACAAAATTTATTTGCATTTGAATTACTTGAATACAGAGAGTACTACTGTTGTTTTCTGTCACAAAACTTTCAAGTTACTTTAATATTATTCTTTTCTTTTCTATGAAAAAATAAAAAAGAATAAATTTTATATAATAAAAAGTTGAATACCAGAGTGTAGATACTTCTAAAAAACCGCACCTGCTACATATATTTTTTTCTGTTTAATGTAAATCATTTCCTCCCTCTGTTGATTCCTCAAGCAAAAAAAAAAAAAAAATACATAAAAAATACCTAAACTTAAACCAATAATTTATAACTTAATAAAACTTAATTAAAAGTAGCACTCGTTATTTAATTATCATATATATATATTATATATTACTGTACTTGTATATGTAAAATTAAATATGTTAACTCTGTAAGCTAAATCATTATTATAACATCATAAGTGATGTTTTTTGTTCTTTGAAATAAGATAAAAACATTTTTTCCTTCATTAATTTTCTTCAGGAATTCTATAGGCTGTAATTTCGGTGCCTTTATGTAGGATGATTTTTTTCGTCTTTATCCTATCCAGTTAACGAAATTGAGTGCATAATGACCTGTCATAGGGTTCCTTAGCAGCGACTGAAAGATTAATGGTCTCAAGTAAAATTCAGATTAGGAAATGCAGATTTTCTCAAATCAACGACCTGTAAAACTTCTATCTCTATTATGAATTCTCTTTTAAATTTATATCATTAAATTGGCAAAATAATACAATATTTTAACACTTATTTTAATAAGAAAGTCTTTATGATTATTGAAATTCTGTAAGTTTGGAATTTTAGACATAAAATAATTTAAAAATTAGAATATTTTTACAGTACTTTTGTATTCACAACCTACAGTTTATAATGTTTCATAATTATTTGATTTACAAAATTTTTAGCAAAAATTCCTTTTCGAATAGAAAATAAAATTTTTCAGGTATTGATCTGTAGATATATATATATAAGTATAAAATATCTAAAGTTACATAAAAGCATCCTCTTTTAAAAATTTTCATGTATATAAAAGATACGAATTTGTAAGAAAAATCATATTTTCAGTGGAATAGATTTATCCATATTGCTTTTCAGTGTTAAATTTTTAGAATAATACTTAAAAATTTTTCAATGTTCAATCTGTACAGAAACGTTTATTCCTGAGATTTACAATTTATAAAATCAATTTACTACGAATTTCAATCTAATCTGAAGAAATTATCAATATTTTATAGCATTTGACCCACAAAAAAGTCATTACTTGATATTTTGGAACATTGAATTTGCAAAGATACATTAAATTATTAAGCATAAAATTGTTATCGGAGCATGAGTATTTTTGAATGGAAATTCTATTTAAAAAAAGCCAAAATTTCAGTATTCAATTTTCCAAAATAAAAAAGTTTTGAAAATATTGATGCATTCAGTTTGTATGAAATCATGTATTTTTGAAAATTTTGGATTGTATCGATCCATAAATAAAAATATTTTATTAAA
Source organism: Androctonus mauritanicus (assembly GCA_011317285.2). Taxonomy (NCBI): domain Eukaryota; kingdom Metazoa; phylum Arthropoda; class Arachnida; order Scorpiones; family Buthidae; genus Androctonus; species Androctonus mauritanicus. The sequence goes on along the minus strand of WUQG02370899.1, from coordinate 34,964 downwards.
ACAATATAAATATATTGACAAAAAATTCAAAATATATTTATTAACATTTAGGATATCCAAAATCGACCTGAAACACATTACACCCCAAGATGCTTTAAAACAAAACTTTAATTAAACTCTTCACTTAATCGAAATGTTTTCTGTATAAATATTTGTACAGTATAATAATATTTAGCGAATAACAGAGAGAATTCAATTAATGACCTAACGTAAATTACGAATCAACAAAATCTTATCTGAACCGACAAAATAATGTACTGTATATATTTATGTATATATATATATATATATATATGTGTTTGTGTATGTAGAGAGGTCTTTCAATAGGAAATCATTTAGTAAAACGTGTCTTGATTACTAATAACGGATAGAACGGATGATTAATTCCATAACTTTTCACTTATATTCGAGTGTTTATATAAAGGTTTGCTTTCCCTTTAATTGGAGTACGTACACTACAGTATATATTTGGAAAACCAATGCAGCGGTTGTTGCAAAGTTGGTCACGTCGGTATGTAAGGCAGCAAAATCGATCTGTAGCACTGGCACAAGAGAGGATCATGTTACTCGTCGACAAATTTAATATTAATTAACATTATTTAATTAACTTTACGCGAGAGACAGGAGAGAGATGCGACATACGTTTTAATTAAACAGATACAAGAAGTAAAACGTTTATATGTGTACACATATTGTGTATAAAGGTATACTTGATCAAATTTTATTTTTCTACTGTTTAACCTAATTAATATGAAAACAGTTCTGTTTCTTAATTATAAGCTTAAAAAATTGTTATTAAATATATATATACATTTTTTTTTTTTAATTTTAAATACAAATTTCTTTACATCTTCTCTTGTTATTTAATTACTTTCGGTCTATAATCATAAATATTTATTTTAAATAAATCGAGTTTTTGGAATAATATCATTTTTTATAGATATTTGCGACTTATAAAATTAAACAATGTCTTCATAATTATTTTTATAAATTAAATGTAAATTTTTGAAATTATTCGTATTAATAGATATTATGCATTTATATACACAAATTTTAAAATATAAAAGAGACAAGATAAAAAAATTGTTATTTTAATGTATAAATTATAAAAAAAAAACTTTCTGATTAAGAAATTCAGTTCAGTTTTTTTTAATCTAAATAAATATCAAGAAAACGTTTTTTCTAGATTTATTAATTATTAAAATAAAAATTTTATTATATAAGCTGTAATTTTCTATTACAGTATCTAGATTTTCGTGTTTTTTATTCTTATAAATAAAAATATTTTAAATTGTTAATAGTGAAATTTTTAATTTAATATTTTTAAATAAACTTAATGTGTTTATTAATTCAATTTTATATATATTTATAATAATATTTAATTTAAAAAAAGAATAGCACAAACAAGAAACTCCTATGCTACAATTAATAAAATATTTATTTTAAGAATTTTATATTTATTTAATTTGTTTTAAGGTATATTAAGAGTTATGAAAAAATTAAATTGTTGGTTCACAATAGCTTTTCAATGATATACGAATCATTATTCCATTATTGATCGAGTTATGGAAAGAGTTTGCTAATATTTTGTTTGATATTATAGAAAACTGTAGCAAAAGTTTTTAAATTTTAAAGATATGTCATTTCGATGCTATATACTTTTGGATATCAATCTGTAAAGATTATCTCTGCACAAAAATATAGTGTTGTATAATATTTGCTTTCCAAATTTTAGTACTAGATATTTGTATTATATCCATAATACTACTGAAGTTTTTTTAAAAAAATAAACACACTTTAATGTATTAGATAAAAAATATATATAAAATATTCTGTTTTAATAAGAATTAAAATGTAAATAAGATTTAAAAATATATTTTCCTATATCGTAAACATTTTAATTCTTTAATAAACTTAAATTAATTTAATTATAATTTGTTAAAACAATTAAATTTGAAATTTTAGTCTCTTATCATTTTACTCTGTAATTGCATATAGTTTGACTTTTATGTGTTCATTTTATAAATAAAATTACAACAATTTTTACCTTAATGATTTTTGCTCTAATTATTACATTGTAACAAAACTGACTGTAAAATAAATTTTTAATGAAGAAGCGATTTTTCATAAATAATATTTTTAAGTTCTTAACGCGTGTATTTATATTAAGTAAAATTTTATTATGCATTTATAGTTGATAACATGTTTAGTTTCTTTTTCTTCAATGCGGCATTAATAATTAATTAATGAATTAATTAATTTTAAAGAGCTAAGTCTCTTAATAATACTTCTACAATACAATTCCATTCAAATGTTTAAATTTTAATTACAAATTATTAATTAATTGTTTGTCTTTTAGCATTATTTAATGCTTCCTATTGAATGAATTATTTAAAAAAATGATAAATAAATCAAAAAAATAAAAATTCCATTCAATTTATAATAATATTTCTGGTTTCTGTTTGATTCAGCTTCAAAATGCAATTTAAATATTTTGTTTTCATAGAAAATTCTTATTTTAATAAGTCTCTGTTTAGTTTTGATATACAAAAAATGAAGATAAACATAGCAGTAATGTAAATATTATAAAGCATTCACAAATGATAAATAATGTTTAAAAAAAGAATTTTTTTTTAAAATTTTCTTTAGTAGATAATATAAAACGACGATAAAATATATTGTGTCAGTCTATAAAGATATGATATAATGAGATTTCCTGACATATATTATAAAAATGAAGTTGTTGTATCTGAAAGAAATTTATATATGTTGCTTCATTGTTGTTCAGATCCATAACAGACATAAAGCTAACCAAAGGTAAGATAAAGGAATATCTAAAGCAAAAAAAAACCATAAAATATTTTTCTGTAGGAAAGTTGTGAAAAGTTGAAAAACAATTTTTTTCCTTCCTTCTCCCTTTCACAAAATAGCAAATCTAAGTTTTATGACAAAAAACATCAAAATACATTTTAAAAATTAGAATTCTCTTCACTGATTTCAGAATATGTCTAAAAATCAGTGATGTGAACATTTTTATATTTTTCTTAAATATATTATACTAATTTTCATAAATTTACATAATTAACGTCATATTTTTATTAATAAATTTAAGATCTTATATTTTATAGTCATCAATGTAAAGCATTTAAAATGATGTTATAAAATTTCATGTCTGCAACATTCCCGACATGTTTTGCATTATATAAAATGTTGTTGGATGCAATAGAGGAATTGTAATGCAGAAATGATATATTATGATTTTCTGAGAAAGAAATAAATAGATAAACAGGAAAAAACTTATATTATTATCATAAATATGTATCCGAATAGATTTTTCTAGATATTTTATATTTGAATATATGCATTTAATTATAATTACAAACTCTTGTTATTACTTGCATAATAAAGTAGAATTTTCGATATTTTTAAAATATGTTTTTGTATAATAAAATGACTTACGCATCTTCCTTATCGGAAAAATGGTACCTGTATTATTATACCGTCAACATTTCCTCTCGCGATTGATAAAGTTTGACAGGAAGGAAGCTAGGTGACTATCCTTAGAGGATAATGAAAGAAGAAAGAGAAAAAATATGTTGATTTCTCGTCTTCTCCTTTCAGAATCTAGCAAAAGGGAGAAAATCTAGCCAAGCATCATCTATCATCTACCCAAGGGTGGGAAAGCAATCTAGAAGACGTGACATCAAAACGTCTTCCTTTTCAAACCGTCCAGGCAGATCGGTGATTGGATTTTGGTGGTGAACTGGCTTGAATGACGAAGTCCATCACATACAATGTGCCAGGAAAAAAAAGGCAACAGTTTTTCTTAGTCAACATATCAGTAATAGTTGTTGTTTCGATGGTCAAATTCAATATTAAAGTGCTAGCGATAAACTTGAATCCAATTCGTTCTTCTTAAGGAAAGTTATAAATATTGTAGATTTTTTCTTACTATCTGTTATTTCATTATTTAAAATTCTGTGGATTGAATTTTATTTTAGCTATAATTAATATTATTAGATTATTTTATTGCTTTCAATTAATTTTATTATATTATACATACAGGCATAACTATTATTTTCTTACACAAAGCAACTATTCTGTTTGCTACATGCATTATATATTATTAACAAAATCCTACTTCGGAGTATATAGTCAAAAGTCTTGTAAAAAAGCCATAAAACTCCAATTTTATCAAATACAGTTTGTTTTTTTGTGTGTCTATATACAGTAACATACGTTACTAATGTACTGGCCAAATGTTTTCTGCACATCAATACTCTACTGTAGATAGAATAAATAAATCACATAAATCAGTATTATCTGAGCCAAAGTAGAGAAATTTTTGCTCAAAGCTATTCTACAAACTTCGCAATTTTTAACACAAAAGAAAATCCATTTATATTTGTAATTACAAAATTTATTTTTCGTTGTGTTTGAGTGTAACTTATTGATTTATTTTTGTAGTAAACAGAAGATGAAGAGAGTATGCATTGAATCAAGCTTTCAATGTTTAGCTTGTGAATATTAAATAAGAAAACTTTTTAAGATTCGAGATTTGCGAGAAACTGGTTAAGAATATTTGATATACTGAAAAATAAAATGATGGCATTTTATAGAAATTTCTGTGACACTTTACTATTTATTTCCATTCAGACATAATAACACAACGTTATGTTAAATAATTTTTAATAGAAATATAGTCATAAGCATGCTTAATTAATCGTCAAAAACAAATTGGCAATATCAACCATCAATTAAATTGTTTCTGCGAGGAAAACTTGCACAACAGCTGGTCTAGGTATAATTCATTAAAATAAACGATTGAGAAAGTCGTTTTGTTTTCCACTCTTCTAACATATTTACACTTCCTGTGACTTTTACGATGCACTTACTTTCTTAACTGGGAGGTAACACACAAATCTGCAGACGTCATTAGATCCGTGTTCAGTTTGGCTGAGAGATTTTGACAGTAAATTCAACCGGACGGACTTTAGGTGTCGTTCTGACTTTGTGATTTTGACATTTAAGTACAGTTGGCTTAAGGCGATATTCCGAGCTGTTGAAGGAAAGTCAAATTTTACACAATACAGGTTGTCACTTACTCTCACACAAATTTAATTATATCAGTTGACAATTTATTATCTCTTATCCTGTTATTCTAGAATTTAAGGAAAATATTTTAAAATTTTTCTACAATATTTATTTACCAATTCGTATCTTTTACACATCAAAAGAGAGAAATGAGTATATTTATACTTATCTTTGCCATCCAAAGATCACTATGAAGTAATGATAAAGTTTTATATCCTATTTAGTTTTTTCCATTATAAAATCTTCATAAATCTTATTGAATTGCTAGTTTTTCTGATCTCTCCATCTAAAGTAAAATATGTTAGAGATAATTTCCAACATATGTTATTTCTTATCTATTATTATAGCCTTATCCAAAATTACAAAAAATATTTTCTGTTTTCATTCCAAATCTAAAACAGGATTAAAACTTATCAGTTCCGTTTCTGTACCTGTTATATATATTAAACTTACACAAATTAAAAGAATAGGCTATATTTTTTTAGTTTTATGAAATACAAAGCAAAGATGTATAATTGTGACTTAATGTTATCGTGATTACTGTTTCATTAATCATCTTGCACTGTATTAGTGAGAAAAGGGCGTGGTAGAACTACCGAAATAGAGATACATGTTTAAAAATCCATCAAAAGCACACTTCTGTTCATTTATATTTAAGAATAATGGTTTGGAAAATTGCTTTGTTTCCTTTCATCTTGATAATTATAAAGTAGAAAAAACTTTCAAAAATAACATCTTTAACAATTTTTTAAGTAAAAAAAAAATTAACTAAATTAATGTCTTTCTTTCTAAATTAATTACATGTTTCAAAATTTGTAAAAAAAACCAAAATTCTAGAAAATACGCAGAGAAATAATAAAAATGTAATCAAGTGGTACTTGATATTTTTTTAGAATCCTATAATTCTATAAATTCATTCAATTCGAGATTTTTCACTTTTGAAATATATATATATATATATTATATTTAGAGAATTTTGTAGTATATATGCAAAATTTATTTTGTTTTTAAAGTTTCACAAGGCCGCAATGCAATATGGAAAAATATATTCTGCCCAGAGACTATACTAAAAAGTCGTGGAAGACTTCCAAGAAGTGGGATATTTCAACTTGATTGATAGGGTAATCTATTGAGCAACAAAACTATCCACAAAATGGTATTTTCTTAAAGATAAAGTGCCACTATTTAAAATATATTTTTTCATTTACAAGATTAGATATAGTTCAATTTTGATATTCTTTCTTACAGCAATTCTGCATCTTTTTGCAATCTTTTGTTTTCTGAATCTGCTTACTATGAATTTTTAAATTATTTTTCTTTCCCGTTTTTTATTAAAGAAAATTTCAAGATTTCAATTTAAATGTCTCATTTTTGAATTAAACACACATTCAAATTTATTTATTGTTTTTATATAAAAATAAAATTTCCACAAGTGAAATAAAATTCTTTACTATAACTATAATGTTCATGTTTGTTAGTTTTAAACAATTTATAAATACATTTAATTGTATTTTCATTAGTTAATAATATTTTAGTTAAAAATTATAGATGACAAAACTTTTAAGAACATCGAAAACATTAAGAATACATTAGAAAAACATTAGAAAAGTCTAGATAACCGTTTAAAAATACAATCTAAAGAACAAGTACTATTTGTATTTGCTCTTTACATTGTATTTTTAAACATTTCAAAGTGAAAACATTACAGTAGAAATAGTAGAAACATTAATGTTTTAAATCACAATTTAAAAACATTAAATTGTGATTTTTTTATAATTCTGATACATTATGCTGTATACATGGGCTTAAATGTGTATCATGAAATTAAAACTTTATATTTTGCTTTCATTTATATTTTAAGAAAACACTTAACATAATAAATATATTAAATTAGTTTCTGTAAGTTAAACAATTTTTTTTTTTTTTTTGAAAAATACCTTGCTGCTTTTATTTTATATCTTTAAAAATAATTTTCTGACTATATTTTATGAATAATGTTAAAATGATAGTTTGATATTTTAATATTTTCCAAAAACAAAATGGCGATCGATCGTTTAAATTTTAAAGTGATTTTTTTTAATCAATTTAATTAAAATTTATTAATAGAAATCAATAAAATTTCCATGCTTGTCTTATATCTAAAACACGTAAGCAATTTAATGAAACATTTTAAAATTTAACGCATATCGATTTAATGCTAGTTGATCTGTAAATCTGTGTTCCCTGCATTTCAATAGGTAGTCAATCAACTAATTGAAATTTGTTCAAGTATCAGTGTGACATAATACAGAAATTAGAGAAGCGATAGAGCGCTGTTACTACCCATCTTGATATAGCCGGATGCTTTGATAGCGTCAGCACTATTGTTAGGGAATATTCATCAATTTTATATATCATAGCTAAGTAACAAATTACCTAACTATAAAATCTCATTGAAAGTCAAAATTACCTCATTTCATTTTATTAATAGTAACTTTATTTCGTAGAAATAACTATTAAGCTTCAATCTTTTGTTCTCCGTTAAATTCATTATATTAGTGTACAGATTATATATTTAAATATATTATGCAGAAATTTTGAAAAATATTGTAAGATATCGGCGATAAAATGATAAAAAATTTTAAATTTACTGATAAAACAAGCAGTTTTGAAGAAAAGTAATTGCCTACTTACGAATTTGCCGCTCCTTAGGAATGAAAGATGCAAATTAAAATGTATATCATCAAAGTTATCTTCGGTTTCATAATCTCTATTGAATATCATAAAATATTTCATATTTATTATGTATTAGGAAAGATGTTAGACGTTTTAATCTTTGCCATTTTTAAATAGATGAAGCTAAAGATTTATCGAATTTTTCGTAGTCAATTTTAATAACTTATCAACATTCAGTTATTTATAATATTTATTATAATTAATTTTAATTATTTATATTTTAATCTGAATTATGTAATCGTAAAATGATAAATTTAATTAAATCGAAACAAATAGTATAACAGTTATTAAGGAAATATCTACCAAATTTGAACGTTTGCCATTTTTAAATGGTTAAAGATAAAGGATTAATTGATGTATTCTCAAAATTAATTTTAATAGCTTGACTTTTAGGCTTAATTCCATAAAAATCTATTAAAGAGTACAAAATATATTAAGAGAATATCTTGTATATTCGCCATTTTTAAATTGTTGAAATTAGTATTAAAAAATTCAGCACCGAAGTTATCTTTATTCTTACAGAATTCCATAAAAATATCTTATTAAATAATTCAAAAAGTTATTAGTGTTAGAGACAAACAAATAATCTTGCTGTTTGTCTGCTGTGTGTAAAGACACCCAGACATTCTATTCATATTTTATATATTTGCAAGATTTAATAAAGTGGTCATTTAATAATTTATTATTTCCTTCCGAAAATGAAGCTTATAAGATCATTCTTCTAAGAATGGTGATCTCACAAACTTCATTTCCAAAGGAAATAATAACTTATTAAACGACTACTCTGTTAAAGAGTACAAATACAATATATAAAATATAAATATAATTAATTTAAATAGAGTAAGAATTAAATATATGTAATCTTCTATTCCATATTATCTTTCATTTCTCCTATTAATAAATTAATTAAAAGCTTATATGAAGCGTTATATTCTTGAGGAGAAGAATAATTTAATCCTATTTTAATTTTTATTGATTAATAGATTATATTTATTAATTTATGAATATATTTATTTATCTTAATAATATTTAAATTTTGTATTTATTTTAAATTATTTAAATATGTTATATATCATCATCATCCGTTGGACAAAGAATTTTTAGAATCCATCTCAGATACTCATATTTTAATAAGATTAATCTTTATACATTTTTTTAACGATGTCAACAAAAAATTTTAAAGATATTTAGAGAAACATTGAATATGCAAATTAAAAATTATTGAAAAATTTTTGTATAATGTATTCATAAAGTATTTCTTAAGTGAAGAAGATTTTGGATTTTGAATTTGTCATTGAAACCAGTATGAAGGAAAGTATATTTTAAAAATTGACGCATGAATTGCTTTTAAAGTGAATCAAATTGTAAACTATTATGTTTATATTTCATTAGAAATTAGCTCATAAGTGCGGTTATTTATATCTCGTAGACAATATTTTTCATAAAATAACTTATAACTTAGTATATTTTATCTCATAAAGAGCAACCAATCAAAATTTCGTAAATTCACACGATTTTAACATATTTTTAAAGTAAAATCAAGTTAATGTTATCATATTGTTTGTCAGTGAACCATATTCCTCAAAAAACTGCAAAAGTTAGCATGAAAATTCCTTACACAGGTTGAAGAGAATATGCTGATATGCAAGAAGTGTTCAGTTTTTCTATACTACCACAACAAGATAAAATAATATTTTTGTTAAATTTTGGATTCATTCAGAAAACTTCTTTTAGAATGTTATTCTTGTTTATATAGTACTTTTCATATTGAATAATTATAGTGAAATTCAGAAAAGTTTGATCTAGTATGCCTAGAAAATGTAAATTTTTTAATTTCAGTATTTATTAGTTTATAAAAGAATCAAACATTTCATTTGTGAAGATCCTCTAAGTGCACTTCCTATTCTAAACGTTGGGTGGTTAGCTGAATGATATCCGTTCGGTGTACCGACGGAAAGATTCTGGATCGATTATCATTTTTTTTAACTTCTCAGTCGATTTTGACAAGATGATGGTGAGTATTTCATCACAATCGCCGCCATAAAATTCGTGCAATTTAAAACCATAATACAGTCATCAATCTATTCCATACTGTTAACATAATTAAAATTAAATCTAATAATTGTTTAGTCAAAATAAAATAAAAAAATATTCCCGAAAAGAAGTCTAAGAATAACTTTTTTATCTTATACTTTTAAAAATGTTTAAAAAAAAAACTTCAATCGTTTTAAACTATCGATTGATAGAATAAAATTTACAAACAGGTTTAAAATATAAATGTATCATATCGATCAATAACTTCTATTTTTGGAAAATTTAAGAGTTGTCTTCAAATCCTCATTGATATTTTAAAAACTGTAGATGGAATCCGAACATCTGCATCATGTAAAGAATTCTTTTCAAATATCCAACACGTTAAATGTTATTTTAAATTTACATGTTTTGGAAAATCGTTTCGCGGTTGAAGAACTCCGCATTGAAACATAAAAAAAATAATAGTTTTCTTTATAAATTTACATATATATATATATATATATATATAGTATATTAGAAAATTTATTTGTATAAATATTATACATTTTCTTTTTTATTCTATACATTTATTCTTTTATAAACTGTAAATTATTTATAATGTTTTAATTTGAATTATATAACCGCACGATGACAAATTTAATAAACAGAGCTTCTGAAACACGCAAAAAATTAATTTTAGGAATTTTTATTATTACGAATAACAATAAATTTATTTAATGGACTATTAACACATTACAGAATGTTGTTAATTCAAATAATAGATTGTCACATGCAATTTTTCATGCCACATCCTGGCATGGAATGTTTCACGTCTCTTATTATAACATTATTGAATAGATATAGATAAGTGAATAAATGTTGACCACGTGATTTTTCTCCTCAAGTCGATAAATCCATACTAGGTATGTCTTATGATCAAACATTTTCCAAAGAAACAAGACCAGATAAAATATCTATCTATCTATCTACCTATATATAAACGTCAGATTGAATAGTCTTTCCAGTCAAAAATACTGAAGCAAAGTTATGAAATCGTACATTCGACGGAAACTTCTCGTTTGTAAAGATAAAAAAAAATCTTCATTGTTTGGACTGTCCATCCGAGGAAGACCAATCTTTAAAGATTCTGCCCTTGGAGAAATATAGCTTAAGGTGCTGTCTTTTCTTTATTCTGAAAGATGATTGATTACCTAAATTACAAAATATTCTTTCTTTCCAGTTTAGGAAACGTTTTGCCCCTTATAGTTTAGACCGTACAGATCGTGTACTGTTTTGGTATAGTATAGCGTGTATCTTGAATTATTCATCATTCAGTTTCTGATTGCTTGCCATATTTCTACACTATCTGCTAAATTCGGTTGTTTACCATCAGCATTCAGATGGCAGAATCTATTAATGTCTTCTATCTTCTGCTTAAAATGCAAAATAAGAAATGCCTTTCGTTCTTTTTTTCCTCTACTCCAGCTTATCTAGTTAGTTTATAAAATGGGTTGAATGTACCTTAAAGTATACAATACTTATTTTTCTATCAATTTCAGCAAATTATTCTATTATGAAAAGAGTTTATTCAAATATTTATTAAATGACTTAATAATATAATTAAATAGAAATTTATTCTTCAAGAATTCTCTAGTTTTATAAGAAAATTGAAAGTGTTTTCCTTAGTTTTTTCGAGATTGTAATGGTCTTATTTTTCAATGTTTAGTAAGATGATAAATTAATTTTTTAGAAAGTTTATTTAGAAAGGAGGAATAAAAAGGAAAAGAAGCTTAAAATATAAGAGAATAAGAATAAAAAAATATGTTCGAAGAAATATAGATAGAGTAGCAAAAGAGGGAAAAAATAATAAAAAATTCTGAAGTAGAATATTCGAAAATTTAAGTTAATCTTAAATTATTCAGTTACATGCGAAATAATATTAGAATAAAAGTTAAATTTTGTAAATTACAGAAAATATTTTTTATTTTTTAAATTAATTTTTTATCATCTTAATTTAACTGATTCATTTCTCTACTTAGTATAATTTAATTTATAATAAAAATAAAATATTTAAAAGTTATAATGATTTTTGCTGTTTTATTTTACCTGTCATAATAAAAATCAATATCTCTCTCGTTTTATGTCATTTACTTGCCTACCGATTACAAGCGGCGGCCTATATTAAAACGAGTAGAGTTCTGAACTTCATGAAGAAATCCGAAGATAGGGGACCAAGTAATGAATCTACATCTTTCAAGTTGTCCAAGTGAATTCAAGTCTTGTTTTTTTTCTTTATTGCTTTACGCATTCAAGTTATTAAACAACGGTGAATTCCAGTATCTACCACAGATTCCCTACATTCATGATAGGGTCGGACGTCAAATGAAAGATGAGACAAGCCAGGTCTGGATCTTTCTTGAAAAAATTCTGGAGGTGTAATACAGGGATATTGAACCTGAACTCTCCAGTGTGGAAGAGGAGCACATATTTACGCGGCATCTGGCTGATATTTCTCAGATCGTAAGAAAATATTGCTTAATCCTCTAGATTTGTTTAAATTTGGAACAAAAATTTAAAACAGTTAATAGGGAGAAGATTTAAATATTTCTCGATTATTGTTTCAAAAAAACCCAATCATATCCAAATTTTGAGAAATTCAAACTTCAGAATTTAACAAAAATCTAAAGGAATATTTTGTTCCCTTTGAAATATTTTTCATTTCCTCTTTTACCTCGTTTTTTAACCGTAGGTTACAAAGCGGTGCGGGCACTCTAATCCAATCACGGGGCGCCCACATCCGTGGTGGAATCGGCTTTCAGGTAAAAAAATTTTTTTTTCTATTCTGGTTTTACATTGCTTTTTATACTGCGTACACTAAGCTGCAGGACATTTCCATGACCACCATGGGCCGTTTACATCTCTGGTAGAGTCAGCTAGGTGGAGAATGGAATTTAACGAGCAAGACAGGATTCCTCCTGAAAACATCTGGAGGTATGGAACTCGGGAACGACTCCGAATCTCCAGGTGGTAACTTTACCACAAGCTTCTGACCGACAAGGTTGGAATGCTATTAAGGAACTGGGTAAAATTAGGGTTTTTTTTTCCTAATGAAACATAGGTGACGAAACATGATGTAACAATAACGTAACAACCGATGATGTCTTGATGATATAAAAATAGTGATATATTGTTTTTTATCTGTAGTGAACAGTCAAAGGGAAAGGTCGGGACATCTTCCCACCTAAAGATACTAAGAAATCCATGAAAATAAAAAAAAATGTGTTTTTACGCCCAGGGCGGCTTATAAATTTTAACTGTAAACTTTATTGACCAAATGAGTATGTGTAGGAAGCAGAAAAGGTGTGATATGAAAACAAGCTTTAATTTATGAAGTAATTTTATTTTTTTGTGTTCCAGAATATGGAGTTGCTAGATTAACTAGGCAAAAACTTTGTGTCAATTAATAGAGACTTATTATTTTTCTTTTCGTTTGACATAATGTCCTTTCCATCCGGTGAATATTAAGCAGCGGGGCATTTCAGTGCCCACCACAGGCGGCCCTAATGAAGTCAGCCGTCAAATGGAAGATGCTACAGCAGATATTTATTGAAACCTGGAAAAAGAACATATGTTGCAATTGCAAATAATTTATCTATATACTGTATATAAGTTGGAGAAAATTATATACCAGAAAAGTTCGAACAGTTCCAGATTCTCGGACTAGTTATTTAATAGATTTTAATATTTAGAATGCTGAATATTTTGATTTTGCTTTCTGAAATTGCAAAATCAAAATATTGCTTTCTGAGATTGCAAATCATACTGTAGTAAAATTTTATTTTGATAGTAGTTATTTCTTTTTTCGGACAAAAATAAATTGTATTTATTTTATTGAAATTTATTTATTTATTTTTTATTGAAATTTTAAAATGAAAATAACAATTAAAAGACAAAAAATAACAACCGTGAAATATATGTCAATCAATACAGGTATATGAAATAGTAAACTTAAAAACATTCCATTATATTTCATATAATGGCTTTAAAAATTATTAATTTTTAATTATTCAATTATTTTAGATAAATTTTTATAATATTTTAAATTAATCAGTCAAGCATTTTATTTTAACATATCTAACATAAATTTGTCTAAATTTTAATCTATATTTTAATCTTATAAAATCAGATAACAATAATAATTTCATATTAATCATTTTACGATATTGAAAGCAAAAATTGCGTAAATATATATATATATTAAATATTCTTATAAGAAATAAAATATTTTTTTGAAAAATTTTCAGAGAATAGCATGAAAAAATTGAAAATCTTAGTAAGATATTACAAAAAATCAAATCAATTTTTACTGTAGAAGAAAAAACAAATCAAAATATACTTTGAATTTGAAGAAAGAAAAAATTTGTTTGAATTAAAAATTTTTCTTTTTAAAAAATTGATTTTTGTCTTCTCATGTTTATATTGAAATTGATATAAAAATGTACATCGCGTTTCGGAGCTATTATAATGGCTTTATAAAAGAAAAAAAAAAAATTGTTTAGATAAGCAGAAATGCACAGTACACAAGCTGCGATGCATACAAATATTTGAAAATAATCTTAATACTGCTATTTTAATTAGCAAAAATAACATTTCTAATTAAATATATTATTTTTTCAGATATAAAAAGTAATTTATATAATAGGCCTATATCTTTTCTTGGTACTAAAGAAATTTAATTTTGATTTTTTATATTTAGATTTTCATCAAATTCCTGAAGAGTGAGGTAAAAAAGAAATCCATTTAAGAATGAAAAATTCATTGCAGAGTCTTGCAAAAATTAATCAAGATACCTGAAGCGTTTCTAGAAACGATGTCTTGTTTTTGATGTCCCGTTGGAGTTAAAACGTTATTTCTCAATTGATGACCCCCCTTTCCATTGGGAAAACAACGAATTGATAGGAATCTCACTTTAGATAGAATTACCTAAGGGAGCGTCTCAATCCAGTGATACTTTGCAGTATATCTTCAAACGAAACCATACATATCTCGTAACTCTATATTATTGGTGCATAAAAGCATTTCATAACAACTCGAAAATTTACTTTCAACACTTCTACTCATTTATAATTTAAAATATTTATTAAATTATAAGTGATCACTTATGTTAAATTAAATTTATTTTTTCAAGCAAGTAAAAATTCTTATCAGTAATTTGTAAATGAAAATGTAATTAAATTTTTCATGAATTCGTATTCCTTGATATGTTTATGTTTAAAAATCATAGAAAAATGATGAAAGCTATTCTAAAGAAAATACTTATTTCTTTTCTAACTTGTTTATTTCAAATATAAAAGTCATTCCCCGTATAAAAATTTTAGAAACTGTTTAAAGTATTATGCATAGACACGTTCTAGTGCCAAGAAAATTGTATTTCACTTTTTACTTCTCTTTTTTCCGCTCAAATAGAAACATATTATGCTTCCTGAATTTTGAATTTCAGAAAGTAAAGTATCTCCGACTTTTCTTAGAGAAGAATTACAATACGTTCATCCAAGTTTCATTTTAATCAAAGATTTTTATCTGCTTTTATAATTCTTTTTTTGTATAAATTTTTACGATCGGGAATAAAATTTCGAACTTTTTTTTTAAGTTATAAAATATTTTTAAAGCTTCTTTATTTTCTTTCTATAAATTTTTCTTTTGGAAAATATATATAAAAAAAGTAATGATAGATATATTAAAGATTTAATTACGTTTTTAAAAATTGAAACCTTTAACAAATAAAAAATAATTGCAGACAATTGTTTAAATAAAGCAAACTTTTTTATTAAAAAGCAAAAATGATATTTATTTAATATAACAAACCCGGATTCATTATAATTAACGCAGTTTATGAAATTTAAAAATTTATGTGCCATTAAAAAAATTAAATTTTAAACTTTGTTTTGACTCCTAGATAAAATTTGGACTTGATCAGATATGTTTTATAACACTCTTAATCCATAGTGACAGACAAACCAACAAAATGGTGATGTTAGCCATTTTAAACAGAGGTTGGAGGACCGTTATTGATTTTCGAGCAATATTTGAAGAAGATTTGATCTTTTTTATTGTATTAATATATCTCTAGATGTTCTGACATATTGAACATCTGATAAACAGCACTCTAAATAGTTAAATATAAAAATTAAAATGTATAGTAACTTATCACAATAACTACTTTAATTCTAAAGAAGTATATTTGAACTACTTTGCAAATAAATATATTTATTCATTTTAAAAATATCTAACAGATTTCTTTTAATATTTAATAATAATTCATTTTTCGATACTTAAAATCGTTTTAAACGTTTATCAGTAACTATATTATAGTTTTTCCTTTAGAACACTAGAAAATGGACGTTTAAATTACTCATCGATTTAATGGTTATACATATATCTTAGCACATCATTCTTCGATCGTCTCTGCAAAATTCAAGTGCAAGCAGGAAATAAAGCTAAAGGAATTATAGCGTAGTGGGTTCTATAAAGAACGTCAAACCAATCTCATGGCTATTGCAACACAGACAAAGGAGAAACTCCGGGGATCTGATATAGACAGCATTACTTTTTCTTTCCACAACTTCATTTGTCTGTTGAACAACTGCAACTGTCTCGCAATTGTATTTTCTGTCAATCTCTTAACGAAAACGTGTATCTGTATAACTTTATCCTTTCATTTCTCCTTCATAAATATAGGGACCATCATCTCGAACGTTCTATTCCTTATAAGCAATTCGTAACTGTTCTTTTCTATATATTTATTAAATTGCTGTTATAATATTACATCGAGCAATATCTTCACAATATCATTCAATATTGTATAACTTCTTTCTTTTGCTGATCATAAACAATACGTAATAGACAGACAATAAAATATTAACTACCTGAAAAGCTAGCTTAGATAATATACAATAAAACTGATTAATGGAGCTTAATATCTAGCTATGCATTAAATTTCGATGATATGCTAAAATAATAAGTAGTGTAAAGCTACCATTTATCGATCTGCTAAACATATAGCGATATATCTAATAAAATCACTCCAATGAAGAAAAATTGAAAGACGATGTTTTAATCTAAGTTGGAACTTGGTCATTCATCAACTCCAGCCGTTTTCGTCACATTGATTAAGTACAGCATTGTCCATCCTTCTACTAAGAACAACGTCGAATGTGCACATTAATAAAAAAACAAAAAGGTTTGGAAAGAATTATTGGTTTATATTTTGTAAAAGAATTAATTATCGGATGGTTCCGTTTCCTCGATTTTTCATACTTCATCGCAAAAACACATTACAATATCGTGAATTAAACTAGTAATGCATTTTAATTCATAAATAAATTAATAATTTAATTCAGTAAATTATTTAATCTGTTGAGAAAAATATAATTAATGCGAATAATTGATTTGAAGAAGATCGGATTTATGTCTCGATTGATTTTTCTTTGTAAAAAAAAAAGTGTTTAAAAATGTTAGAATATTAGTTTGGAACATTTAATGAAGTAGTATTATTTAGTTTATAAATTTTAATTTATATTCTGGCAGAATAGATGAATTTTCCGGCCTGTAAAACTTTAAAAGATTATCAGAAATTTATTCATTCGTAACATGAACAACGTTTATATATAAGCAGATGTGCAAGAAAAATTATAAACAAACTTATGAAAATTTCAAATTATTTGGTAAAAATTAATTTTTTTTTAAATTATGTTTTATTTTTGGAAAACATATAGAAGTTCAAATATTTCATTGAAGTGAGTCATAAATTCAAAAAATTAATTAAAATCTATATTCCAGTTTAATAAATAATTAATCTTCAAAGTTAAAACTTTATTACTAATATAAATAATCTTTCTGTGTTTGTTTTTTCGTCTCTCTTTCTTTATCAGGAAACACATTCTGTATTCTACTCGGATTCTCTTCGAATTCCGTTGGAATTAATTACTTTCCAGAATCCCTCATTAAGGAGAGGAATCTTATTTTATTTTAGGCATCGAAAATATCTTTAATCCAAATAAATTACTATAGAAGAAGTAGTTAACTAAAGGAGCATACTTTGGCTGTAAATTAAGAGTAATGAAAAAGAAGAAAAAAATTCAAAAACTTTCTATCTGCAGCCATCATCTCACTTCCGTATTTTTCTCCTTATCCTGTAAAGACCCGTCCATCACATTCAACGACGTTAATTAAACTTTAAGGAATCTTTCTAGCAAAAGATTTGACATATTAACAGAGAACAGGCACGAATATTGAACTAGTTGGAAACATATCCACCTTTTCACTCGTTATTTGCAATATTTCTACTTGGCTTTCACTATTAAAATTCACTCGAGCTGCCGCAGATTGTGTTTAATGCGATGATGGATCATATATTTATGGAAAGCTACTGAGAAGATAATAGCTCTTTATTTTTAGAAATTTTGTCAAATGATTTAAAGATACATTCCTCAAAGATAATTATAGCAAACAAAAAGAATATAGTTCGCAGAAAAATACCATATAACATAGCTTGAATAATACTTATGTTTATATTAATGATATCAAAAGCTAAAAAGCAGGGGAAGAAATTTTCACGTAAGTGGTGGTTAAAGAAAAATAATGATTAGAACCTTAAATATAAGGCCATAAATTTTATAAAGCATCATTAGAAATCTGTATAAATTATTATATAATAAAAAATAAATCTATAGATCGATATGTTTCTGAAAAATTATGAATATTGCTAATATCTATACCATACTAAAAAATGCTGTTTTTGAGAGGTAATAATAATAAACCATTAACTAAAAAACTATTATAGAAATTATGTTAGAATTTATGATAAAATTTATTTATAAAAATACAAATCACTATTAATTAATTGATCGAAACGTCACATTATCGAAAGATATTATCAAACCTCCATAACACAAAGAACAAGTACTCGTTTCTTAACCTAATTACTAAAACGAAATCCCAATTGATGTGCCATCAGATAAGAAATAAAAGTAAAACGTACCGATTTCACAACGGTTCCCCTTCTTACATTTTTTAATCCATTTGTCAGATTCAAAGTAGGATTTCGATGGGAAAAGATTCAGAAAATCGATAAGTAATGCAAATAAAGTGCAGTCTATACTCATCAACTTCTAGAGAGTAACTGAGCCAGTATTAGAATGATTTCCAATATACATTACAAAACTAACAGGACATTTTCATGCAAAAATGAAGAAAATACTTTCATTCCATATAAGAATTTTTTTTTTCTAATTTCTTTTTTCTTCTTCTTATTATAATAAATATTACATATATTTTATAAATTTTGAAATAAAATTGTATTTATTTTTCTTTTAATTATATAAATTATTAGTTTCCATAAATATCATTGTCATGAACAGAGAAATTAAATAGTAATTTAAACAAAATTAATTTGCATGATGTCTAAAATAACAAGAAAATGACAATGGATGGTTTTCTTCTTGTCAACTGTTCTTTAGCAAAACTATTTCCTGAGGCTGATTTGTGATGATTATCTTTTTGTTTTTACCTCCTCCTTCTCCTCCTCCTCTTCTTCGTCACCTGATTAGTGCAACTCTTCGCTTACTTTCCTCCTCTTAATCTGGTTTTCTTCTTTCTAACCTGATATGAGAAATTCGATATCTGGTCATTATACTTTTATTGACAGCAGAAATTGTGGCTAGAGGGGTAATGTGAGATCTTCTAACCTTTACTTTTTTTTATATTTGGTTTAGCTAAAAAAGTAACCTTTGTAATATTGTTATTTTCCAAGAATGATTATGAATCAAAATAATTTTTATCTTTATTTAATTTTGTATGAATAAATTAATAATAATTTTATAACTTATTTATGATATAATTCTAATGAACTATATTGACAAATATAGAGCTGATTAATTAAACAATATCTAATTTATTTTATAAAATGAAAATAGCGATAACGTTTCTGTTGCAATGCAAAGTTATTTTAATAAAAATATTTTATGTAATAAATATAAATACAGTAATTTTATAAAATTCATTAAATATTGATACGTTTAAGTAACAAATAATCATTATTTTTCTTTAATTAAATATAGCTAACAAATTTTGTTGCAGTTATTAATTATGCCATTAAATACTAAAAAAATAAAATGATAACAATAAATATCTATTAGTTTTATGTTAAAATACGTCGAATATAATTCTTACTCCAAAAACAAGTAAAATGTGATATTTTTTTCTTCTTTATTTTATTTTATTTATTTTCTGTTGATTTAAAGAAAAAAACTCAGATCAGGACAAACAAGAAAATAGTTCAGTTCTTTCGCTTTTGTCTTGTTATAAACATTTAACAAGATTTCGTTTGTCAAACTACTATATTTTGATCTTATTTAATTGTTTAATTAAAGAAGATATACAACGATCGCTCTATCTTTTTAATACAACAAATTCTATATGAATTTAATATTTTAATGGAACATATTGTAATTATTCATTAACTCCATAAATTTCACTAACATACAATTCGTAAATTTTTATTAATCAGCTAAAATAGAATTTAATTGATTTAAAATGTATGACTACTTATGTTGCAGAAAAAATATCAATATTATTTCATATTTAATAAAAGTGATATGTACTGGTTATTATTGAAACTATATTTAATATCCGTGGCGCCATCCAGTGCAGAAAATTTAAACTATAGTAATGAATAAATCACATAAATATTATATTTATCAAAACAAAATAATATACAAAGATGATATCTGTCTAGTTTCTTTGTTTATACAATATATTTTCAATTTTTAATCTAATGCGTTATAAATGAAATTTGTTAAAATATTAAAAATAATTTTTTATTGATTTGTAAAATTTTATCTTTAATGCTAATTATTAATAATAAGAAAAGTAATTTCATCTTGATCTACTTTCTATAATAATAATAAGAAGAAGAAGAAGAAATTTGTTTAACGTAAATTTATTTCTTCTAATCCACAAAAATGGAAAAAAATTACTATTTTCTGCATTTTTTCGATTTTTTAATTCAAAAGTTCGTAAATTTCTTATCAAAATAAAAAAGGAAGTTATAAATCAACCTTTACACTGGAGGTTTATTGCCAATATCAATATAATAATTTTATAGGTATTGATATTGGTAATAAATTTCAATGTCTTGAAAATGTGCAATGTTTCAAATTTTAAATTTGCAAAGAGAAGTCTTTTCTTATATTTTATCTTCAAAAAGTTGCTAATCTCTAAATTATCTCTACCTATGTTCTGCTATAACATCACAAAAGGCATTAAAGTAAAATACTAATCTTATATCGGCCATAACTTGCAGTTTTATTGTGAATTGTTGCCATGTTTCTTAATATTATATTCAGTCAATGCTTTTCTTTTTTAAAAATTTTATCAGCTGTTCGATATAGTTAAATTATGAAACATTAATTACTTAAGTTTAGTAAGAGATTGACAGATAAATATTTAATAACACTCCAATTCTTACAAATTTTAAACTAGTACTACCATGCACTCTAAAATTATTTAAAAATTATTTATTATAAATAAATATAAAATATTAGATAAAATACTAAACTATCACTTTAAAGAATAGATAATTGTTAATAATTCAGTTTTATGTTCAAAATTATTAATTTTAAACATTACAGAATATTATGCATTATTTAAATATATATAGACCTATATATTCTTTATAATTTATTATATTTAAAAATAAAATAATAATAATAATAGAGTTGCATATGCGTATAATATTGTTACAATAGTAAATAAAATTTTTTACAAAACTTTATTGTATAAAAATATTTTTTATATTAACATAATTTATTACATACAAAATAAAAATTATTTTAGTACGTTACAAAATGATTTATTTTGCAAAGAATATATCAAAATTTAGAAAATACGATAGTTTATAACGTTTTCATCATTATAATAAAATAAAAAAATAATAACGTTTTACATAAATATAAAAAAAATAATAATATTTTATATTTTATTATTTTATATTATATTATATTAATTATTTACACTAAAGAATTGTTTACTTATATCATACTTATTTTTGATAAGTCTAATCTATTTAAATAAATATGTTAAAATGAGAAAGTTTACTCTAAATGAAAAATATATATATGAAAAATTAATATTGATTCTATGACTTCTAACTTTAGAAAGAAAATATATGAATCAAAAGTTAAAATTCGATAACAATAATCTACACATACTAATGCGATTCCTAAAAGAAAACTAACAAATTTAATGAAACAAATGCGATAAATGAAAACTTTCATTCCTTAGATTACCTTTTTTTTACGGTAACTAACTTAAATTATGCAATCGCATTTTTTATCTGATCGATTTTATGTAGGAGATTTAATTGAACTGTTACTGATTCACTTTTTGTACTGATTTGATTATTTTTCTTTATCTAGGAGAAAAAATTCTTTATTTAAATACTAATTTATATTCAACTTTTTTTTCTTCTAGATAATTCAAATTGATTTTCTATTATATATTACCTAAAATTAATTTTTATATGTGAATAATATCTACATTAATAAAAGTAGTTATTTATTCAATATAATTTTTCGATTCATTGTCTCATAAATAACTGAAATTCTTTTAGATATTATGTGCAATTAATTTAACAGAACTAATTAAATAAAATTAATTTATATTGCTTTGTTTTTTTTATTCTTTTCCTGAATACAGAAAAAAAATGCAATTTTTTAAGGTTTTGTTAATTATTTATCTTTCAGTTTATAACTAATCGCGTATAATTTATAAATATAATTACTGTATTATGAAAATTATTATAGACAAAAGAAAAATTTATCAAACTGGATAATTTTTTTTATGCTAATAGTAAGTCTCAATTAGTTAAATTTTAATTAGATTGCATCTTTGGTGGATTTAATTAAAAGTAATTCATTTATAGCTTAGAATTTCATGAATTTACATAGATTTAAATATTAAAAGTAGAGTATTTTATTGAAAATAATATAATGAAAGTTAAATCATGAAAATTTTTAAATTAGAAATTTAAAGAAAAATTTATTGTTATTAGATCTTTAAATATCGTAAATATATATATTTATACATTATCTATTGATTACACGCCATTGAAAATGATAAAAATTAAAAAAAAAAAGAATTTATAAAAATAAAAAAACTGTGTAATTAAAAGAAAAAATCGGTGAAAGCAAGTATTTTGTATTTAAATTAGATTAAAAAGTTTTTAAATTGTTAAACAATAAGCCTAACTAACACGATTTACTAAATTTAATTAGATTACAAAACATAAAACATAAGAAATAGTTAATTATATTTATATTTAGCTAGAGTGTACAGAATATAATTGCGTAACAACAGAAATAAATAGACTACAAATTATATTAAATATAAAAGAAATTGCCGAACTAGAATACAAAAACTGGAAAAACACCATAAGTGGAATACAAACCACAGAAAATATTAAATATACATAATTTTACTGCCTGAAACCGAATACAAACGTGAAAGAATTGCATCTAACATAAAAATAATCTAACAAGATTACAAAACATAAAATGTGTTTAAAAAAATATTTATTTAGAGTACAAGAAATGTAAATAATTAAAAGTATCCAATCACATTGCATCTAATAAGAATTATTATAAATAATTCTTATTAACTCCTAAAGATAAGAAGTTCAGGAGTTATGAAATATAACTCCTGAACTTCTTATCTTTAGGCTCGCAATTTCTAGATGTTTTTCTAATAGAAAAATAAGCTTAATCATTGTTAATAATGTTTTAAAACATAAAACGTGTTTTGAAATATAAAAGTTTATTTTCTTTTATTATATCCATAATTAAATAAATTCTAAGCACACATAATGAACATATAGTTTACAAAATTACAAAATATGTATGAAAAAATAGTTTATGATTAATTGCTTCTATAAATTTATTTCCGAAAATAAAAAAAACACATCTAAAAAATATGTCATAATATTTTTATATAATATCAAGAAAACAAACGAAAAACAACAAAATTTATGTGAAAATATAAATATTGCATTGCATATTTTTTGCAAACAGGAAATTGAATATTTACAATATTTCAAATTTAAAAAACTTTGAAACAATATTTTCAGAATACAATAAATTTAATTTATTGAAAAGTAGATAGGAAACAAATATCAGGTTGCAGATATAAGTATTCTTTATTATTTTCGTCTGAAAAATTATTTAATTATTAGCATATGATTTGAATATTTAAAGCAGGAATGTCAATCTTTTGGCTTTCTTGGGCCACATTCGAAGAAAAAAAATTGTCTCGGACCGCATATAAAATATACTAATTCTAACGATATAGTTGTTATGCAAAAAATTTAATAATTAATGTATAATATATGATATCCACCATGACAAAATAAGCAAAAATGTCGTAGCATAATAATCTTTAGCTTATTTTCGTTCAGAAATTTTTTTAAAATCATTGAGCAGACAAAGAAGTTTTAATCATTGAAATAATAAATATTTTAGAAAATGAAAATAGGAAATATAGGTATTTAAATAAAAAAATCTTCATTAACTTCATTAAGTACATAAAAGTCTCAATGTTTTAAGAAAATTTATGATTTTATGTTGAGCTTCATTCGTTACAACGCTGGGCCGCGATTTGGACAGCCCTGATTTAAAGTATTAGCGTTAATAGATTTATAATTACAGTATTCAAGTACTGCGTTAAAGAAAGAAGAGACTGATCTTTCAAATTTAGTAGAGCGTCGATTATCCAAACTATTTCTGCCAAAAAAAGTTGCAAACTTCTTTCAGTGTATGATTGTTATGCTAAAGTATTATTCTTGTTTTCAATTATTTATTACAAATAATCTTAATTTGTCGTTACAGGAGTTAAAACTGAGATGTCGACTTTATTATTTGTGGACGGTTTGATTATTATTTACCAATCATTTCCTAACTTAATTATTATTTATAATACTTCACACTTTAAAATACAGTAGTAATAATCTTGCGTATATTTAATTCATAGGCCTAATTAAAAATTTTGTATAAAATATGTATTCTCATATTTGTTTGATTATCCGAATTACTTGATTAAACGAACAATTTAGATCTAAATTAATTTAGATAATCAACACTCTACTGTATTATTACTATAAATGAAACAATAAATAATTCAAACGAAATATAATATTGCATATGGAATAGAACTAGAATTGCATGAAAAATTGGAGAAAACTTTGTACAGTCAGTCGATGATTAGATTTGAAATATATATATGATGCAAATGTGAAATATGTGGAAACACCTTTAGAGTTACTTAATCTATAAGGAATTAGTCAATGATTTATCAAATAAATAACATATTTCGATAGACGGAAATAAATAAATCAAATTTAACGCCGGTGT
Source organism: Androctonus mauritanicus (assembly GCA_011317285.2). NCBI lineage: Eukaryota > Metazoa > Arthropoda > Arachnida > Scorpiones > Buthidae > Androctonus > Androctonus mauritanicus. The sequence goes on along the minus strand of WUQG02370899.1, from coordinate 9,681 downwards.
GTCGCGTCGCTTTAGCCGACGCTGGCGCCGTCCATGAGCTTTCAATCTTTCTATAGGTAGAAGATTGACGCCTATAAAAATTATTTTACACAGTTATAAAAGTAAGTATACTTTAGTCTGTTTTAAAGTTTTTAGTTATGTTATTGATTTATTATTTTCTACCGTTTAGAATGTCGTTCTACTTCGATTGGTGTAGCGCGGCGTCAATCATGACGACGGAATGCGATGCTTTAATCCTATTAGTTAGTAATTTATACTTTTAAAATTTGTTTCTGAATAAAAATTAAATTTAGTGTTAAGAGTGATGAACTTTTAAAAACAATATAAATAAATAAATTTGTGTTTGAGAATATAAATAATTAAAAATAAAAACAAACAAATAAATAAGTAAAACAAGAAAAGTTCTTATGGTTAAAAGAAAATATACAAAATTTAAAAGTTAAAATACATTAAAAATATGAAGTATATACAAATGAAGATGTAATACAAACATAAATGCAGTTAACTATTTATAATCTAGTGATTAGTCAATAGATTCAAAATCATTAATAAAGAAATTCTAAAATTATAAATACAGTAATAGATTTAGATGAAAATTAGAATAGTCAAATAACGAAAAATCTAAATTTAGGAAAATGTAATTAAATTTTTATTAAGAATTAAATTAAATATACAGTATATTATGAGAAATTAAATTAATCCCTGGTTAATAATAAATTTATATAACTTATTAGATTTTTTATATGGTATTATGTATAAATTTATAGATGATGCATATTATATTCATTATCTTTTGAATTATTTTCTGTACAATATATATACAGAAGAAAAGGCAAAAGTTTCTATCCTCTTTATAAAAGCTTTTGAGAAGAATCAAACAATCTAAATATTATTCTACTACTATATTAATGGAAGATACTAATCTGACAATAACTATAAGCTTACCTTCAAGAAATATTTAGAAATCATTTAATTTTTAAATTTTTATTAATTAAATTTAAGGATATCCATTTAGCAAATTTCGATTGTAAAATTATAGAAACACTTTACATCTATAGTATAGTCTATAGAAAACAATCTTTATTTTTGATATTTACATCACCAGAAATTTCTAAAATCTGTTCATTTGTTTTTTTTTTTATGCTTATACTTTGCAATAATAATACAAAGTATTCAGAAAGCGAAGCATACCACTTTGATCAAGAGCGTTTCGCAACAGAAGCGATTGCTCTATAATCAATTATACAAAAATTAAAGAGAATGAACAATAATGGAAGATATCCTATTCAATTATAAGTTGCAATTTCCAATCAATAGTAAATCGCAAGTTATAATTCTTGTTGTAATCTTACAACTGCACAACTAATCCATCAAGTTTGTCTAGTTATACTAAAAGTATCTCTCTATTTTTACACAATAGATCAATTGACATAACTCGACATTTTAATCAGAGTATTTTCTGTTGAAGAGTTTTTAGAAGACACACAAAAATTTACATAATGAAATTAACATTTGTAGAACTTACAAACTGTATAATTTTCAGATTAACATTAACATTATTGTTTTTAATCCTCTGAAGTATTTACTCAATCAGCATTGCTTGTTATCAAAGATTAATTTTAACATTTATTATAAAATGTATAATAACTATAAACTATTCATAAATATAATTCAATTATTTTTATTTTCCTGTCTTTAATAATTTCTAATTCATAAAATTAATGACTGTTACCATAATTCTAATCAGTCTGTTCGTGATTGGCTCTGATCACCTTTGCCAAAAATATCTCTTGTAAGATTTGGAGACATAATTAAAAATAAAAACTAATCATTCTGATAGAGTTTTAATCGATAAATTTTTAGAGTCTAAAATGTTCAGTTTATCCAGAATATTTTAGAATAAATGTTTTTCTCTCGAAATGTTTTACTGGCATAATTGTCTAAATAATGATTATTTTAAATAAGTTACATTTAAACAAACTGCTTTTTCTAACTGAAATTTTATTTCAAACAGATAAAAAGTTTTAGCAATTAAATGATTCAAATATTTATTCAAAATTAATAGTATATTTATTATTTTAATCAAAAATCTTCGTTTTCATATAATAGAAAGTAATTATGAGTTATTTGAATTCTTTTGGAAATACATTTGTGGTTTTTGAATCATACTGTAAATAAGTTTATATAGGATACTCAATAAAGTTATTTCAAACATAATTAATATATATATATATTATTTAATCCATATTCCAGTATTCAAAGTAAAATGTATAAAGATATTGTTTGTTATTTACAACGTGAAAGTTTAGCTTCCATCGTTAATCCATTTGAATTATTCCATTTATCATAATTTAAATTATTGTAAAAATCTTTATTCATGGAAAAATCTACATAATATGAAGATCACATATAATTTATCTTATTATACTAAATATTTTGTGAAAATTGTTGTCATCAAGAGGCACGACAGTAACTCTAAGCCAAGTACAATAGACAGTGACTAAATCTTATTACCTGAGTCATTACGGGCAAACTTTAGTCTATATTAAATATTATTAATCTGATAATAATATTTGAAAAAAGTATTCGGTAGGACACCGATTGCAAATTTGAAGCATCAAATCCAATTAATAAAAAAAATTAGAGCAATTTAAAAATTGCAAAAAAGATACCATTTTTCTTCTCCTCCATAAACATCTCTACAGGTTGTATTGTTCAACAAATATCAATGAAATTTGGAATATAAGTATTTCTTAGATTATTTGAGGTCTTCTGAAATTTCAGCACAATCAGGTCAAAATAAAAGCGTGAAATGGGGATCCCTTTGTCATAAACACCTCTACATATGGTATTGATCAAATTTGAAATATAGGCATATCCTAATTCAATTTAAATTTTCTGAAAATTTTAGCCCAATTGCCTAAAAATAAAATATGTGAAAAGAACGATTCTCTTGTCTAGAAATGTCTCTATAGGTCAAATTGTTCAACCGATTTCGATCAAATGTGGAATCTAAATTGTTTCTCATGTTATTTAACGTTTTCTGAAAAATACGACAAAATAGGGATAAAATGAAAAAAATAAGAGATCGTTCTTATCTCTCAACCGATTTCAACCAAATTTGATATAAGCTTATATTATTTTACTAAATATTTTATAAAAATTTCGATTCAAATGAATTAAAAATAAATGATGCATTAACACGTTGTAAAAATGCCGCTTAGAAATAATATAGTCATCTATAAAATAAATGATATTCAATCAAAAAATCTAATATATAAAAAATAAGCAAAGTATAATATTATGAAATTAGGATATTTGTTACAATTTAGATTTCCTATTTGGTTGTCGATGTAAGAAAATAAAACAATAACGTCAACCAAAGTAGTCACATCTATATTTTAACAAATATCCTAATTTTTTAGTATTATACTTGGCTTATTTTTATATATTAGGTGTTTTTATATAGGATGAAAAATATGGCAATAACAAAAATAGAGAAAAATATTATAAAATGGCAAACTACATATACTTTTCTTAAACAATAAAAATAATGATTTAATAATATATTATTAATAAACTTTTAATAATTTCTAAAGAATAATTTTGGTCAATATTTTTGAGATTCTTTTATACAATTTTCCAAATTTTATGGTTTATAAATTAATTTAAACATTAGAAACTATACTTGTTTTAATATATTTGTTCATATTATACTCAAAAATAAAAATTATTAATTGTTAATTTAATTGAAGTTTATGAAAAAAGATACCGTAATAAATTAGTATATCTTTAAGAGATATGGATAATTAATTGTTATTTATTTATATCATTAATAATCAAATATTGTTTTAAATTAGACACACTTATGTAGTACTTACTTTCTATTAAAAATTTATATAAAAAGTTAAGTACAATGGAAAACAATTATAAAAAGATAGAACAAACATTATAATTAATTAATTGGCAGAAAATTTAAGAAATTAAATATTATTATTTTTTACTTAAGCAAAATTTATTTAATTATACTATTAAGTAAAATTCTTCCTGAAATACGAAATATTTCTTTTAGATAGGAGAAATTACTGATAACTGGATCTTTAATGTTATAATCTTCAAAAGTGATTGATGTACTATTGTTGTTCCATTGAAAAGGACCACTAACAAAATTCATCAATAGGATAAGATTTTCACAACAATAGTGCAAAGCCAGCTCACGTATACTGCGAGTATTAGTGGATGAACAATCCAACAATTGCTGAACTACTAAACGTACATCTCGGTAAGAGGGCAAACGATCCAAAAGCTTTTGCAATTAGAGGAAAAGGCAATATGAGAGGAATTTACCCCAAGGCGAAAGAACAGCGAATAATAATTTCCCATGTTTAAATATATTGGAAAATTCTGAATTTTTCTGGTATATATGAATGTTCTCAACTACTACTCCAACAGGAAACGATAAATATTTCATCATTTTTTAAATAATTAATATTTTATGTGTTATATTAAGTTATATTTTTGTTTGTTTACATTCACTACTAATTAATTTTATGCACTAAATTAATATTTGTTAAATATGTTATGAAACAGCTAATAGCTGTTGTTTAATAACATATTATGTTATTGATGTCATAAATGCATTTATAACAACAGAAATTAAATAATATTATTCTTGTTTATTGTTAGCCACAAATAAGAAAATTATGGATTATAGATATTCAGTTTCTTAATAATAAAAATTCTTTTAAATTTTTTATGTATTTTAAATGTTTAATAATTTATAGTCTCTACTAAAGAATACTAAACTATAGTAACTAAAAATTTGTAAAATCATAAAAATTCATAATTATAATTAAAAAATAAAAAAAGTTTTGAATTTATTAAATATGAATAACAGACAGTAATCAGATTTCTTAAAGTGAATTCATTATAAGTATATGTACTGTATGTGATAAGATCAATGCAAAAATTTTTAAGTTATTTTCCTATCTAACATTTTGATTTTTGGACGTAAAAGAATTTCGGACGAAAGTTAAGTATTTATTAATGAAGTTAATATATAATTTATTTTTCGAGTTATAGGAAAATAACGCTATATTAACACCATTGTTCTGTAACTCAAAAGTTTCATTTTACACAACGTTATTCATGCTTTAAAGGTCTGATATTTATTTTTACTTACAAAAATCGTTCGTTAAATTAAATTAAATCGTTCCTTAAATTCTCTGTCATAAAGAGAATGTATCTGATTTTCTATCGATTTTAATGGATTTTTTCAACTCTTAATTAAAAGAGAAATGCCGAAAGACTTCGAGATACGTAAATTACCAGCATTCTTTTTTTTTTTAAATACTCGGTAATAATTTTTTCTTCTCTTTTTTCATATTTACCTGTTTTCAACATCGTAGTATCCTAAATTTCTTCCAGAAAATCGTTATTGGGTTTTTTGCTATAAATAGTTGAGAATGTCGAAGAAAGGCTCGTTTGTAATCTAGAAGCTCTGTAGTGTTGAAAACGTTCGATGTCGTAAAATTGAGAATGAAGAAAAGATTGAAGAATGTCACATTTTACGATTTCGTGTGCGAAAATAAGAAATTACAATCGTGATAACCTATTGTGTTTCTACAATCTTATCAAGAATATGTACAAATGAGAATTTGTATTCAAAAATATCCCGCCACATTCTATATTCGCTTATAGGCAAAAATCTGAATTTATGACAAATCTGATAGAAATGAAAAAATAAAAAAAAATTTGGTTTCCTGCGAGAGAGTTATATAAATAATAAAAAAATGTTTGAGATAAATTATTTATAGGATTGTGTAAATATAAAAACGTAAATCGAATAGATTTTCTTCATTCCTAGATACCAACTGGAAGAATTGAAATCTAAATCATCTGAATCCGCAAACATATTGGGCATTTTCTGAAACTTATATTTTATCACATAAAAAATACCATTTGCATATCCTATATAAAATATTACTTTAAAAATCGTATGAGCTATAACTTTCCTTGTCAATTTTATCATTTAAAAATATTTTTTAATTAAATTTTAGCTATAAAATAGAAAATGCTGCTATTTATTATTAATTCTATAAAAGCAAATATTATACAATGTTTTTTTGAGTGATATTCTGTAAATCCCACAGCCACATTTATGGAAAATCCTCATACATTTATTCCATTATATAAAATACATCAAAACAATATAACAAATACATAATAAAACAAATATATGAAATTATATACAATATAATATAAATTATATAATAATATAATAGAACAAATTTATGAAATTATCAAGTTATTTTAATATTCATTTATTTATTGATTGAGGGAAAAAAGATTAGAACTAAAAATATTATCAAAAAATTTTAGTCATAAGATTTTAAGATTAAAATATTAAAATATATCACAAATAAAATAAAAAGCAAAATTAAAAATATAAATATGATATATGTAAGATGCACTTGTTTAATTATTAAAGAATCTTCATTACAATAGCGTTGCATTCTTTGCATTTTTATATGATTTCTTAATGCCGAAAATTATCCAAAGATTCAGAAAATTTTTATCATCAAACACCTAGCAATCTTACCTTATCACCTGTCAGAAAAACGAATATGAATCAATCTAACTACATGCTCTCCACATTCTGTATCTTAATGTGTCTGCTATTAATCATTGAACCATGTTATTATAACTTCTCTATCTATTTTAACTTTCAAACTCTTACTGAATTTCTAGTACATGAAAGCAATTATATCACTAGTTTTTTGCAAATTATCATTTTATAGACATTTAAATATCATTAAAATTCGCTTTAAGTGACAAAAATTATAAATAAACTATCAAAAATATTTAGTAGATACACAGATAATTTTGATAAAAATAAATCATTATAAAACCTGTAACTTGTTCTTAAAATATAATATTTTTTTTGTATTTAATAAAAAGCTTGAAATGTGGAAAATTTATTTATTTATTGAAACTGTGGATAAATTATTAAATTGGCCGAAGCTTTTTATATTATCATTAAGATGATTGAATGAGTTTGCTATGTTATATAATATTAACTCTATAAATAATAAATTACAATATTTGGCCTAAATTAGAAAATAAATAATAAAATAGAATTCTACAAAAATATTTGTTTTCATAGCTATTGGTATACCAAATGCGATACTGTATTTACTGATTTTAACCAATATTGCCATCTAAAGGATCGGATTCAATTCCTGAATCCTATACCTTCAGATTTTTTCAGAAGTCCGGCCAGGTTCATTGAACCCCCATCTTTCACCTGACAGCTGATCCCATCCTGAATGTAAGTAGCTCGTGATAGGCACTTAAATAGTCCCGTCGTTTAGTATCTGACAAAGATTGAAAGCGGCATAAAACTCAGAAAGAAGAGAATTATTTTAGCCATTAAGAAAATATAAACCTAGATATATTTATGCTGTAAGTAAATACAATATTATACAAATACATTATTTTTAACCTTCATTCATAGACACATTCATTTTACTCTCCATCAGGATCAGATTGACGTATATTGTAGCCCTTAAATTCTGATATTTAAAGAAATCTCCTTAAATGCATTTAATTTTTTAGTGAAACATTAAGTCCCTTATGATGTGTGGTCTTGAGTTATACTTGTTTAGTTTATACGTAAATCCGACCTTACTCTCCATACTTTCCAAAATTCCAGTTTTACAACTAAATTTCTATATGACTGAAATTTAAAAATGATAATGTGATTGTATTTTTATTATTTTATTAACTTATTCTGTTTTATTACATTATTTTATTCACATTCCAACTAAATATGTTTTTTTAACCTTTAATTTTAATAAATCATAATCAATACAATTTGTTAAATAATCAATTCCCTAAGTTTATTCTTATAAACTTAAAGAAAAACATAAAATATTTCAACCAATCTTTATATGATTTTATAATTTATAGCTTTATGATAATTATGTTCCAATATTATTTTAAAATCAATTTCTTTATATGCTTATCTTTAAAATAGTAAATCAATACATATTACCGAATTTTATTCAATGCAATTCTTATTAATATAATCTCAAAATCAAATTAGCGATAATTAATATGAGCAATTCTGTTTGCGTTAATTTGTGCAATTAAATATATTTAATTGAAGATTAATGATAGATTACTACTAATTTAATATTCATGCTCATTTAAACATCAAATAAATTTAATCTAAATTATTAAATACTTTATAATTCATTCAAATTTATTAAAAGAATGAGTTTAAAATCTTGAAAATTTCTAAGCATCTGTTGTTATTTATGAAATATTTTTAAAAAGTGACATCTATAATTTTTCAATATCACTTTATAATATGAATGATATATAACAAGATTTTCTCATAAATCTTTTTATATGTTGTAAAATATCCGGTTGTTTTTATATTTTCTATTCTTTGATTTGTTACAACTATCAACTTTCAACTATTATCATAATTTACATCAGAAATGGAGATTTATATTCCTATTTCAAGTATTATTTTCCTGCTAATAACAATTTTTTGAAATTTTATATCACATGAAATAAAGAACAATTCAAAGGCTACAGATATAATAAAATATTCTAAATGATGTATTCAGTTCGGATAATTATTTTATGACATTTACTAACAATGTCTCTTTTTATTATGCTATTTAAATATTTATAATCGAATATTTTATACAAAAATATCAGCAAGTATACTGAATTAAATCATATTTTCCGTAAAGTATGAAATGTTTGAATATTTAAAAGCATATAGTAATGAAATTTAGAATTATTAGACAGCGACATGCTGCATATTCTTTATTAAATAGGTGTCAAGTTACCTATCAGTAGCACATCTTTGGTATTTTTGTAATATAGATAAGCATAAATCAACACTTCTTTCATAAACAAGTCCATGATTTCTCATTTACATAAATTGATGATGATAACGCTGCTGACATAACCAGAAGAAAGTGCCCGCTGAATTTAACAGATACAAGTGATAATATACTAGATACTCTCATTAATTATTAATGAAAAGTAAATTTATAATAAATAATTACTTAAAAGTTCAATTTTTTAATATGGAAATATTCATCATGTGTCTTTTTTTTAATATTCGTATTAATGAAGCAAAAATATTTCTTGTTTAAAATACTGTATATAATATATATGATAATGATGAAGCAAATCTGATGAAAAACAAGTTTAAAATTAATTTACGGCGGTTTTTAATTAAATTTATCAAAAGGAAAAATTAATTATTATTTTTACTTTCATCCATAAGTCAAGGTATTAAAATTTCATTAAAATTAGTTGATTTTATGTAATATTAATTTCAATTTTCTCGATCCTAAATTTTGTATTTATTCTGCTTTTAATATATCAATTTCTATTCTTAGTTTATCCTGAAACAAAAGCTTTTTCCGTGTAAAATTTTCTCGTTTAATTCTCCATAAAATAAAAGTTTTTATCATTGGATAGTAGTTGAGTTGTCTGTAACCAGTCCAATTACTTCTGAATGATATATAGAGGTATAAATTTTTTTTATTTGACTAGACACATTAGTGGAGGATAACCACTGACTTTAAGATTAATTTTCTTTGGTAGTTCCCTAATAAATTTCCACAGTTATACTGCAGCTAAGAAGTTTGT